>CACRXK020001382.1:43411-55447 GCA_902702795.2 Paramuricea clavata | reverse complement strand
TATTAGTAAAACACGGAGCACGGAGCACACGGAGCACGGAGCACGGAGTACGGAGCACACGGAGCACACGGAGCACACGGAGCACGGAGCACACGGAGCACGGAGCACACGAACTACGGAGCAGTAGAAAAACGAAAATCCTTTATAATAAAATACACTGTTTACTACAAATTTTTATTACAAATTTTTGTTCTTATTAATAAAGTTTTTCGCGTTTTACACGTTGAGGAAGTAGAAAAATGGGGCTTTTACTGCACATATGATGCAAAACTGCCAAAAGCCATAGTATTTAAAATAGGATTGTGCCTGTGAAACTCGTTATCTCATATCTATCAAGCTTATGAGTTATGTAGTTATATTATATTCCGATGGCCAACGCATTAAGAAACACTTAGAGAACAGCCGATATATTTCATTACCCCTGCCAAAAAATAGCCAAGTACTCATCTTTCAATGTAGCGGATCGACTGAACATTATAAAAGCTTGTCATGGAGAGAAGTGAATTTTCGGTTTATCCTTCGTCCCAGTGACCAGTGAGCAGTGTGCTGTACGGCCTACGCCGGTTTAAACCGTTATACATAATTACTGCTTTCATTCTTTCAATCCGTTTTGAATATTCGGAATCATTCACTATTATATTATAAAACTGTATAAGATATAGCTGTAGAACTATAAATGCTGTAGAATAAAATAAATAAAGAAAACTACGTTTTATCGCGGTATTTGCCGATAAATCGGTAACCGCTACAGAAAAACAGAACAAATTACAGTAAATCACAACAAACCGCGGAAGTGGGACAATTTTTGTATTTTTACTGTAAGACATGCAGAACATGTACGAAATCCAAACAGAAGTGTGTGTGTATTCTATACTTTTGAAACAACGAAATCAAAATTTGACAGTATTAAAGCTACTTTTGAGAATTTAGATTTTAGGTCTTTGTTTTACATGTACCCAGTAAATATTTTTGAGTTTTGAACTTTGATTCTCACAAGCTTACAATTTGTTTACAATTTACTCTGCCTCTGGCTCTGCCGTACTGCACGGCAGAGTTGATCGGAATTGTAACAAATACGCGTACACTTAAATGGCTTCCTGAATTTAGTTAATCAGATGTGTAAAAATTACTCGTTTCAATTTTATGTTTATGCTCGAAACTGCTCATGTTTACAATAGCAATTCTAACAATCTTGCCCTCCTTTTCGCCTTTGAGGCGTTGGTGTTGATTTATACACAAAATTCAAAACTCAAAAATATTTACTGGTCTGGGTACATGTAAAACGAAGACCTAAAATCTAAATTCCTAAAAGCAGCTTTAATACTGTCAAATTTTCCGAAGTCTGATTTAGTTGTTTCAAAAGTATAGAATACACACACACTTCTGTATGGATTTCGTACATGTTCTACATGTCTTACAGTAAAAATACAAAAATTGTCCCACTTCCGCGGTTTGTTGTGATTTTAATACTGTAATTTGTTCTGTTTTAGTCTGTAGCGATTACCGATTTATCGGCAAATACCGCGATTTGAAAACTTACTTTTTCTTTATTTATTCAGTTCATTCTACAGCATTTATAGTTCTACAGCTATCTTATACAGTTTTATAATATTGTGAATGATTCCGAATATTCAAAACGAATTGAAAGAATGAAAGCAGTAATGATGTACTGTATAACGGTTTAAACTTAGCCGGCCGTACAGCTCACTGCCACCGGTCACTGAGCCGAAGGATAAACCGAAAATTCACTTTTCTCATCACAAGATTTAATGTTCAGTCGATCCGCTACATTGAAAGATGAGTATACTTGGCTATTTTTTGGCAGGGGTAACGAAATATATCGGCTGTTCTCTACAGTAAGTGTTTCTTTATGTGTTGCCCATCGGAATATAATATAACTACATAACTCATAAGCTTGATAGATGTAAGATAACGAGTTTCACAATCCCATTTTAAATACTATGGCTTTTGGCAGCCTGGTTTTGCATCATATGTGTTTTTCAGTAAAAGCCCCATTTTCCTACTTCCCCAACGTGTAATACGCGAAAAAACTTTGTTAATAATAACAAAAATTGTAATAGTAAACAGTGTATTTTATTATAAAGGATTTTCGTTTTTCTACTGCTCCGTACTTCGTGTGCTCCGTGCTCCGTGTGCTCCGTACTCCGTGTGCTCCGTGCTCCGTGTGCTCCGTGCTCCGTGTTTTACTAATAGCCCACAACAACAACTATAAACGAAAAAGCTAATTTGCATGCTCTTTATCAAATTCGTAAAAATCTAGATTTTCATAAACTTTAATGACTAAAAACAACTACAAAAATTTTTGACTCAATAATTTCCCCCATTCTACTATATAACTCAGAGGTTTGGGGAGTATACGAAAAAAATGATCTAAATAAATGGGATAATTCAGAAACAGAAAAAAATCATTCAAGATTCTGCAAGCTATATCTGGATGTTAACAGAAAAGCCAGTAACGTGGCTTGCAGAATTAGTGAACTTGGGGAATACGCACTGCTGATTACAATCAAAAAGAATATAATAAACTATTTTAAACATATTCTTAAACTAGACGACAACTCAATCTTTAAACAATCCTTCCTAATGTCTAAAAACAGCTATTTGAAAAAGGCAAAGAATCGTCCTATACCAACGCAATAAACATGCTAAAATCATTCTATAATAATACTATAACAAACTTGGAAAGTGATATAGTCAACTACGTACGATACAAAAACTATCGTAAATAAGATGAAAGATAAATATTTTGAATTTTGGCGACATAAAATGATTAACTCCTCTAAACTATTTTTTTTTGTGCATTAAAAAATGAGTACAAAATGAAAGAATATTTATCCCTTATCAATATAAGCCCCCAAAAAAGGAGAACATGCATTTTCTCAACATAGAATGAGTAATCATAATTAATTGCAAATTGAGGAGGAAGATACGCAAACTTTGCAGCACTGGTGAAGTAGAAAACGAATACCACTTAGCCTTATCTTGCCCGAAATACGAAGAATTAAGAAACAATTCTAACAACATTCTCAAAAACTTAATTCATCTCAATAACACAATGGAAGGAAAACAAAAATTGTTTGAGCATGCGTTGTCTTCAGATGATACAGTTCTTGTTAACCTGCTTTCTAAGTATATCTTTCTCTGTTTTGTGGAGAGAGATAAAAGCCTCAAATCCATGGAAGATTAAGGATATTAACAATTAGACTTGAAAAATATCTTAGATAAATAATAAAACAAAATAAACAAAACATGACCCCCGTTATATCTTTAAATTATATACTGCTTTTCTATTTGAAAAAGCTTCTTACTATATTCTCAATAGTTATAGTTTCGATATTATTGACATTATATAGAGAATATTACATGGGTGCGCGGAAATACCAGATTTATTTCGAGTGTTGAACATGATATCATGTTCAACATGTGAAATAAATCTGGTATCTCCAAACACCCATGTATTTTTCTGTTTATTATATAAAGGACAGTCTTTGGAAAGCGATAATTTTTACAGAAAAGCAATAATTGAAAGCGATAATTTTCACATGTGAGATTATGATGAATAATCTCACATGTGAGATTATCACTTTTATCAGTGCTCGAAGTACTATTTAAAGCACTATACTTTATGTAATAAATATATATAATCTATGCTTAGCAATACCTGTAATTAGGTCATGCAAATAAAGATTTATAATAATAATCCTGGTTTGAGCAACCGGCCCCTGGTTGTAATTTCTCCAATCTTCATGATTCATGAAATCCAGCTGATAAACTATAACCAATCATGATTGAACATATCACTGTGTTTGCATAAGTTCGCATTTGGCTTCTTTTTGGCTTCTTTTGAAGAAAAATTTGTTTGGCCAGATTTCGGCTACTTTTTCTAGCTCCGAGCATGCCCAAAAACCTACCAACCCTGGGTATATTACGTTGTCACGTTACGTCATCGCCGCCAGGATATTTTATTCGTTTCACTGGTTTGTAATGAAATTTTATGGGACATGGCGAAAATTTCCTTTGTCTTTATATTGGTTACAAACCACCTAAAATATCCAGCATTTAATTGACCCTATAGTATTGCAAGAGAAAGAACCGCTAAACTACAGGGGTGTATAAAAAATCAGATTTGAAATTACTCTCAAGTTTTTGTTATATAAAGATTCCTTGAGTACCCATAATGTAGAATAATAGAAAATCCTAGAACTCAAATTGTGTAAATCAGGGGGGTGTTTCTTTTCCAACAAACTAAAAATAGCATTATGGCATGCGCACGAAATCTAAAAGCTTTAATCGTTATATTCTTTGCTGCCTTAAATGCAAATTTAAGGTTGTTATATATTGAATATCCATGATTCCCAGTTACATGTTTTAAAACAGTTTTTATGAATGGGTTGGGTAAAACAAATCTTTGCCAAAACTCAAGGCATTTTTTGATACCATGGACTGGTGGGTCATTTGCCCCACTGGGCCCTTTCCTCTGCCCCACCACTGAAGAAAAAAAATGTGGCCTATTGCCCCAAAGCCAGGGCCCTAGGACCTGTATTGAGTAAATGAGTTTAACATTGAAATTAAAAGAAGTTTAAAAAACAAAATTTGTTGGTGAGCATATTTAAACTTATGTAGTTGTGTTTGAATGTTTAGCGTGCAATTTATTACAAATTTCACCATTAAAACTTTGTTTTGAGAAGCTGAGATTTTTTAAAAAAATGTTTTCTCAGAATGCAGGATCAGGAAATGCTATTTCAGAGACCCAAATTTTAAAAATTTCCTGCGAGGGCATGCCCCGAGATTCCCCTAGCTAACTCGTGCCTGCGGTACTCGCCTCATATGCACCTTCGGTGATCGCATACTATTCTGGAGGGAGGGCAAGGAAAATGGGCCCCTTGGCAGTTTTACCCCACCACTGAAGAATCCTTAAAAAATGCACTGCCAAAACTTAAGAGCCTCTAGATTCAAATTGTTTTGGGGAACACCCCCTAGCTCCCGTACCCAAAATCGAGTTTGTCTGGCCTTTCTCCAATTCTCCCACCTAACCACACCATTATTCTGTCACCTATATATGTGCAGGTGAAAAATCGACCCCCCCCCCCCTGCAGTCAAACACCCGTTGCCTTCGTAACATCCTTGTATGTGCAGTTCTAAATTTTTCTTAAAATAAACCCTGTTTTAGGGAAAAAATGTAAGTTTGCGTGAATAGTTATTAGTTAAAGGGCTTAAACTGAAGCAAATTGTCTGAAATTGCGTGCAGCAATTAAACACCCAACACGTTTTCACCCATTAATTAACTCAAAATTCGTTTAAAGCTTTTAAATCTCGTGCTCGGGCCATTTTTAGTTTGTTGGAAAAGACACACCCCTGGTTTACAAAATTTGAGTTCAAGAATTTTTTCATTATTCTTCATTAAAAGTACCCAAAGAAGCTATATATATCAAAAACTGGATACGAATAGCTGTTTTGCGAAATTGAGAGCAATTTCAAATGTGTTCAGTTTTTTTATACACCCTGTATTAAACTAACGTTTTGGAATTTTTTGTATTTAGGTTCGATGGGCAATCTTGCTTTAAATAAACCATTGAAAGCATCAGCGCTTTACAAATCAGACATGAAAGATACACAGGCTAACAATGGTGATGTTACTGAACCAGAGGCACATTATGCATCACATTCGAGTGCGAAGGACCCTTTCTGGCGAGTGGACCTACTCGACCTTTATCTTGTCACAACGGTTGAAATTGTAACTCGTGTAGATGGCTTCTTTTACCAAAATGGCGTAATGGAAGTTCGAGTTGGTAAGTCCGGTTGTAGAAAGATTGGCTTGCGCTATTCACAGAATAGTAACTTTTTGAAACAGCGACAATTGCAACATAGACGGATTTCCAGCTTTTGCTCGGGGGAGTGTCGAAAATTCGGGGGGAGGAGGTGAGCGAGGGGATGCGTAACGCCGCCGAGCAAGCTGCAGTAGAGGGTTTGGGGGAAAGTCCCTAGTGGGTACAGAGTTGAGGTGAGGGAACGAACTCCCCAGGGAAAATGGAAAAATTTGAGGATTTTGGTCTTATTTTGCTCAAAATCCTTTGTTTTTAGTCTTATTTAGTTCAAAATCCTTATTTTAATTGTACTACTGTCATCTTAATCCAGTGGAAACCAACAAGCATTCAAATTCCTGGGGCGTGTACAAATTTCTCTAAGTGGGGTGCGAAACTTTCTAAGAGGCAGCAAAAATTTTTTGGGTACCCTGCACCGCCAAAAAAATCCATCTGGCCAACGACAGAAACAAAAACAACTGACGAAGAAACAGTGACTACTTAACATAGCTTAACGTAGCTTGCGTGGCAGGCTCTCTAGGTTTGGGGGAGGCGATGGAAAATGGAAAAAAAATTTTGGGGTACCCCCCAATTTTTTTCCCATTATCCCCCCCCCCAAAAAAAAAATATTCTATTTTCCATCACCTCCCCCAAACCCAGAGAGCTAACTACAACGCGGCCGCAACAACGACAACAGTGACAACAGCTAAGAAATAAAAACAAAGTCCTCTTCCAACTATTTCCATCTTTTGATGAAATTTTTTGTACCACTTCACAGGAAACAGTTTAGAGAACGAGGGGAATTCAAATCCACTATGCGGTGAACCTAAGGATTTAAGTGATTTGCCCCGTCATGTATATCGTTGTGAACTGTACGGAAGATATGTGAATGTAAAGAAATCGAATATTCCTACCGTTTATATTTTAATATTGCAAGAAGTTTTTGTTAATAAAGAACCGACAAGTAAGTACTTCACTAAAACTAAACCAAGCTAAACAAACTATTTTGTACTTTATTGCTCTGTCAGTTTTAAACTATTCTCCCTATTAAAGGGCAATACCAACAAAAATATTTGACTGAAAGCAATGGGCTGTCCGCCATTTTGGATTAATTCTTAACCTCCATTAGCTATCGTTTTGATGACGTTATGAGTTAACTTATAAAATTACTTCTAAGTTACTGAGTAACAATCAAACATTGTTTAAATTGTTTTTATTTAATTCGAAATTTAAAATAGGTAGTAAACAAAAATGCGTTTTCAGGTTCATATTGATCACTGGCTATTAAAGTACAAAACTGGCGTGACCTCACTTGTGACCTAAGGGACTGGTCATAATTTATCAGGGGGGGGGGGGGGGGAGGTGTAATTCAAAATTTTAAGGAATGATATTTTGTGACCCTGCTTTGCCATAACCCGGTAATAATATACTATAACTTTTTTTTATGTGAGAAGAAGAACAAAATGTGAGTGTATAAAACTTGATTGGTCAAAACAGCAGACTCCCTCCCCGCCTTCATAAACTGTCTAATATTTGAACCCCCCTTTTTTTGGCTAAAAATGTGACATACCCCACAGTTTCCACCTCCCCACCCCTCCTGCTAAATTATGACCAGTCCCTAATGTGCATATCTTCAATAATCCAAGATGGCGGACAGTTCATTGCCCTCATTGCTTTCAGTCAAAATGTTTCAAGAATCAAGCAAGATACCGTATGAAACATCTGTAACGAGACTTTAGAGATAATTTTAAACGTTCTTTCAAATGAGACAATGAAAATTGTGTTGCCATTGTATTTAAAGATGCTGTAAAGTCCGTTCTGTGCATATATTCTGCGCATCAACACATTTCATCAGTGGAGGAGCAACCTTTGGAATGTTAATATTTCGAACTTTCTTGAATTGAATCTCCAGTCTGCATTCATTTACAAGCATAGCGAACCGGAAGAGTGTTAAAAATTCAGCATAATATATATCTAATCATATTTTACAACTGTAGCACTGAGTTCAAAATGTAAACAAAGCGTTTGTTTAGATTACGGACTTTACATCACCTTTAAAGTGATGCATCAGTAATTGTTCTGGAAATGAATCATGAGAGGGGTAAAGTTCATGATATGTTCATAGCAAAAACAAGTAAAAAAGTTGGGATCACCGAACTTGGTTCGAAGATATGACAAGTGCAATATGCCACCTTTTCCCCCATTTTGCGCCATCTTAACCCTTTTATAAGTTACAGAAACAATCGAAATTGCTCAACTATTATTGAATTTTTTTAACAACATCCTACTAAAAATATCTATCTAGTGATTATATACAGGAAAACATGGTATTTTAGCGAATCAAAAACCATTGACGTGCACTATCGTGGTGCAAAGATGTCATTTCCCATCAACTTCTCAGACAGGTTATTGTGGGAAGCATGCGCGAAAAATGTGAAATATTATAAGCTGCAGAGATGATTTTTTTCTTATTTTCTGATTTGACATATAAAACGTGTAGAAGAACAAAAATATTAAAAAAAAGTAGAGTCGCGGACCTTCTTCAAGATATACAAGGGTTAAACATGCAACATGATGTTGTTTAGTGTTAGTTGCACAGCAACCTGCAAAATTAACCAGCCGTCCTGTGGCAGGTTGCAGGTTTGCAATTCCCTACATCCAGACGATGAATGAGATCAGTGACTGATCTCCACTTCCAGTTTTCATCACAAACAATAACTTTATTCAAACAAAAAATTCAGAAATACCAATACTGGTAATAATATATAGAATACAGCAAATGTCTATTATAAGCTATACTAGAAAATACATGCATGCAGAAACCCTCGCCTTGCTGACAAAACTATTGTGTTTTCCAAACATGAAGTATTGTCATGGTAACACAATAATTTTAAGAATGGTTTTAAAATTAAAAAATCCCCCCAAAATGATCAATTTCCAAAATGTGCTAGGTATGTTATTATACGTAATATAAGCTTCAATTTAATGTAAAAATCAACAACAAACGCTTCGCAAAGCGTTTCAAAATGTTCTTAAAACTAATCTGCCTTTTATTGGTAAACATTAAGTTTCAAAATCGAAATAGATTGATTTCAAATTCTTGCATGAAAACATTCTCGTACGCAGAGCCCTTCTTACGCGCGGTGCGACGAGGGGCTCTGGCCAAATCCATATTCCGAACTGGCATCTGATTGGCTAGTTCTAATACCGGATATTGTTTCTTCACCATGTTTTTTTGGCCTAATTTTCAACGAGTGACCGAGTGAAAATGGCTCTGGGAACGAGAACGCAACTGCTCCTGTTTAGATCTTAAGGAGTTAAGGTGGAGTTACACGAGCAACAAAATTGCAACAAAAACTGGAACTTGCAACAAAATCTGATTTCAACGCATGTTAATTGAAAATGTTTACACATAAATTACAAATCACAAGGCAACATGTATCGACATTTCTATTTAACATGCGTTGAAATCATATTTTGTTGCAAGTTGCAGCAATTTTGTTGCTCGTGTAACACCAGCTTTAAACTATATAGTTCTTCCTTCAAAATTTTCATCCCTAAAATACCGGAACAATTTCTTTCGTTGAGCGAGATTTCAAAAATATCGATCGTCCAGTTTTGCAGGGCGAACAATTTTCGACGGTGTTGAACTGGTTTGAACGAATCTTTAATTGCTGTCTTCTTTTCTTTTCAAGCAAACGTTGCTTTTGGCAAAACCACATTCCACAGCTCAAGGTACCAAGTGGCGGCCGGCTCTGACAAGGCAGTAGATGGAACAGTTGATGGATTTAATTCAAAACCTGGCCATTTTCCACATTGGTGTATGATTGATTTGGGAGAGACCATACCCATTGTGAAGATATTTCTCGTGCATATACACAAGATTGACAGATTGAACAAGATGATTGTAACTATTGGTATGTATGATTGGGCCTGGTGCCACTTGATTATAGTTTTATTTATTTATTTATTCTCTTAATAAACAATGGTGGGTAGTAGCAAATTGGTTGTAGTTACTGTAGCGATGCTACTGTAGCAAAGCTACTGTAGCGAATTACAATTTTCAAGTAGTGAGTAGTTTTTGACTACTTTTTTAAAACAGTTGTTGTAGCTGTGTAGTGAACTTTTTTTTTCAGTAGCGAAGTAGTTGATTACTAGTATTTCAAGCAACAACTGCTATTCGCCACTTTTCAAATTTCACCTAATCTCTGAATGGACATATAAACAAAATATGATACCACACCAAATCTCACTACCAGAGCGTGCAAAATATTTGTCCTCTTAGTCCACCGCCAAGAACGTCAGAGTTTGATTGGCTTTCTTATACATAGCCAGCGCTCAGTCTCCTAACCTTGTTGTAATACTGTATACAGTAATTCAGGCGATAAGTTAGCCAGCGATTAGCTAGCTGAGTTCTCCAATAGCTTGCCCCAAGGTTGTGTTTATACACAAAGACGGACCTTCGTCTTGACAAATGATCCACATGCTTGCAGTGTTTATGTCAGTGACAGTGGTTGATATAGTGGTTTTCTTTTGCTCAAGTTTGTGTCAAAATTAGAAATAGTCAATAAGAAAATGAGAATGCCGTTTAGTTTAGCTCTACTGTAGTACTTACACTGTTTTTGCCGCTTGTTGTATTTAGTTTTAATTTTGTTTCATTTTAGGTGACAGTTCAACCGACCATGGCAAGGATAACCCGCGAATGGGTGGTATACATGATTTTAGCAAAAGCCAAACAACAACTCTGTATAATAATCCCCGTATGTCTGGTCGTTATGCGACCATTGAATCATTAAGAGATGAGCAAATTGCCTTTAAGGAAATTGAGTTATATTCGGAGTCGATGCGTAAGTATTTGAAAATTGGTTAGATTGTTCCGCACAATATGACGTGTCAAAGTGGTATGTGCGTGTGACTTTCATGCCGTTTTTTGGTTGTATATAATTTTTACCTTAATCTCATGCGAGAGAAGTGTACTTCCAGTTTGACTCTGCAGTGTATCACAGGGATTCCACGGTATTCTGGTTTCCTCCTGTAGTAACGCTGGACCAGCAATGGATGGCCTTTTGGCCATGTAATGAGAACAGTTTAGAAAAAATGCTTACGAACGAATATAAGTCCAGGGCTTATATTCGGAGGTTTACGGTAGAAATATAGAGAAATGAAAAGAAGGATGCAATGAAGCAAGCAAGGGAGAAAGCAGAATGAGAGAGGTTGAAACGTTGGAGGGAACGTATGGACAGACGGAAGAAAAGAAGGTAGCATGGATGGATAAATGGATGGAAAGATTGATGGATAAATGAAAGGAAGGACGGATAGATTGGAGAAAAGAAATGAGTAAAATGAGATGGAGATTGAGGTAGGAAGGAAGAAATGATGCAAGGAAAGGAGAATAAAGGGATTAGTTGAAGGATGGATAGGCAAATAGAAGAAAGCATAGGATTAAGGAGGGATGGAAGAAGAAAGAAATGAAAGAAGGAATACAGGAAGGAAGGATGGATGGCGTTTTTGTAAGAGAAAGTTTTCGGACAGTAATGAAGAAAGTATAGTTAAATCAAAATATTTTCTTCATACAGCATTTATCGAAGAAAGAATTGGTCTCGGCTCGTATTCTGTTCCACTTTACCATGGCTACCAAAATGTGCTACCATGTCATTCGTATGGTTATCCAGCACCCTATATAGCATGGGTCAGTAATGGAGTGGTATTACAGAACAGAACCAGTGATCAAGATACTAATCTTGTGGTTATCGCAAATGGAACGAAGGGAACAACAACAGACTATGAATGCTGGGCGAGCAATATTCATGGCAAAGATCTTTATTCTATCACAGCTAGTCATACAGGTCGTTATGACATGTGTATAAAACCTGAAGAGGTGAGAGATCCAAGCAGAAACAGATTTTCAAAACAAGATACAACGAAAGCAATACAAAATGATAAAGATTCCTTTGATGCAAGTAAAATGTACAGTTTTTTTAACCCGCTGAGCAGCTTGTATATGAAGGTACTGGTCCTAAATTGCTACATGTTTTATGCTTTCCTAGTTAATTTAGTTATACAATTGTGGTTGTATAAAGTCGAATCTCTTGCTGAAAGATTATTCTTAAATGTCTAGACCGCGAGCATGTCTTAACCGGGACTGGACTTTATCAGTATTTCCAATTGCGGGGGTGGGGGAGGGGAGAGGTGGGGGGGGGGGGGGGTGGGGGGG
>CACRXK020001382.1:0-39793 GCA_902702795.2 Paramuricea clavata | reverse complement strand
GGGGGGGGGGAGTGCGGGGGTTTTGAGATGAGTATAGCTATGAATACTAAATATATATCTATTGAAAAATGTCACAATTTATTATTTATTAATAAAAGTTGTATGAGATTCAATCATAAAACTTTAACTGTAAATATGAACATTCAATTTCTAAGAAAGTACACGTTAGAGCCTGGGGCTGTACATATATGAGCCTCCAAGCCAGAATTTTTTGCTGATATGACCATAAAAGACCGTTTGAATGAACTTGATACTGTCGATATTGTAATACTGGAATTAATTCAACTTTGGAATGCCATTTTGGATGTTTCAAATCCGTGATAAGAGCTTTATTAAACGAATCATCTGGTTAACCTGGCCATAACAATAGCCCTTAGATGACGCTATTGTGAGCTGAAAAAATTGCTTGAAAAATTTCCTCATAATTACCTGCTGCCACCTCTGTGCTGCCACCAAACGTCTTTGTAACAGTTTACGTGAGGTATCTGGAAAATCAGCAGAATGTCAGTGGGCTCAGTTCCAACATGGTGGACAGAAAAGAAGCAAAAATGAAATAAATTCTAATGTTTTGAATGTTTAAGGGACTTTCTGTAGTTATTCATGGCTTGGCGTATATCAAAATATGTCCTCGGTAGCTGTTTACGAAATATCTCTTGTGCAGGAAGAAACGGTATTTTGTATATATAATATTTTATGCAACCCGTCTGTCGGTGTACAAAATATGTTATTTATATGTACCGTAAATTGATATGTACGAAATATTTTGTACAGACAATGTGCAATATAAATATTTTTGATCTAGGAACCATTTGCTGTCTCAGTTCTATGGATTTGTTGTCATCCAATATTGTTAAATTCAGACAACTTTCAGGTGTGACAGGTTAGTATATTTCTCTGTTTATCTTCAGACCTGACAGACCACGTACCAGACTTGAGACTGCTAACTTTGCTTATTGCGCACCGAAATTATATGATTTTGTTGCCAAAAAATGTGCACTTATATTTACAGGAGGGACAGAATGCGCACTCAGGTGATAAGTGAGGAAATTCGCACATCAGTGACATCACTAAAGTATCAAACTTATGAGTAGTTTTGAAAGTACATTTTGTCAAAATTCTGTGCAAAGTGCTCACATAATGTGCACACTTCATCTTCATCTCGAAAAATGCGCACTGAATATCTTCTGTGCGCACAGCAAAGTTAGCAGTCTGGACAGACCAAACTACAGATTGGTCTGAGTTGTGCCCAAGATTATTTAGGGAAATGTTTTAGTGTCTCTGGGGTACAGGGGGCAGGGTTGCTATATTTCATGATCAAGCAAAAAAAATGTCAGAGACAAATGAGATTCATAATTTGAGTAATAAAATGATAAGCAAATTGTGAACAACAATTAAAATTCAAATACAGTACCGGTATAGTCAAGCAATAGTTTTTAGTAGTCAAGCAACTGTTGATGGGTGGGCGGCACAGGCTCTTAAATTAATAGGTTAATACTAACACTTGCACCATGTTACATGCAGGTGATTATGAGAAACTTTGGGGAGCTGTTACCGGTGGTCGTGGTACAGGAAGAGGAAAGAAGAGGACTAAGCCCAAGGACAAAGAAGCTGTTCCCACTGGATTTGGTAATGATTTAAGATCCTGTTACCTCGTTTTCATGTTACCCTTTAACTAATGTCACATATACACGAATACAAGGCTCTATAGCGGTAGAGCCAAAGTGACTTACATTATGGAGAATGACTTTCATCAATGGACAATTCACATTATAGACTAATTTTTTATCTTGGCAAAAAAATATATTTCTGGAAAGAGCATACTGAAATGAATGAAATTGCAAAGTTTGGTTGGGAAATGTTGTAAAATGCGGAAAATATGGCATTGCAAAGTTCGCAAATTTTGTATTGCGTGCGAAAATTACTACCACATTTGGGCCGAAAATGGTAGCAATTTCCACACACAATACAAAATTAGCAAATTTTACAATGCTATATTTTCCGGCGTTTTACAACATTTCGCGACCAAACTTTGCAGTTTTACTAATTTTGGTATGTTCTTTCTAGCTGTGGTGCCTGATTTATTTGCATCTCCTTGCCTATAGTTTTGAAATTAGTTTATAATGGGAAATGTACAGTACTTACGTCTATATTTATGGCACTGTAGGTAAATTTGGCAAGACATGGCCTGGTCTCAACACACCAGTGCAAGTCATACCGCAAAAAAGCAAAAAGAAAAATAAACATAAAGACAATTATTTGCTCAAACCACAAATGTCAGAAGTTGCTGTAACACGACCAAGGAAAGGACAGGCTCCTTCCTCACAGTTTTCTGTTGAAAGACAACACAGTAAAGAAATACCTGCGTGGAAGAAAGCTTTCAAAAAAGGAGAGCGAATGTATGGGCAAGATTTGTCTAGGCGAGGCTGGAGTGGCAAAACGTGGCGAGGTCGTGAGTTTGGAGCTCCAGAGACTGCTACTAGAGGTACTGTACTGTAAAAATGATATTATAATGTTGAACATATTTATATCAGAGAAGCATGATCCTTGTGGAAGAACTTGCACAAAGAATAGACTTAGATAGTTTGTGTGATAAATTGTCTGTACATAAACTTGGTGAACAGACAAATCAAAATTGACATGATGATCGAACTATATTCGCGTCCCATGCACACTGTTTGATTTCATGTAACGTAAAAGCTACCGCAATGAAATAAAAATCATTGCATTCAGAAAGGACTAACTTAGATTTTGATTGCCGAACAATTATGATATCATGATTGTTAGATTACGCTGATATCGAGGAAACTAGACTCAGTTTCGAAATATTACATACTCGAACAGACCTGACCTGACCGTGTGCCTCAGTTGGCAGGGCATTGGGCTAGTATTCCAAAGGTCGTAGCGGGTTCGATTTCCACCGTGGCCGGGCATATTTTTCAAGCCTGCCCAGTGTGGATATACACTCAGAGTAACATCACAAGCATCAAAGTTGAATGTTTATGCCGAACATATTCAACGCCACAAACATCTAAGCTGAATGTTTATGCCGAACATATTCAACGGCATAAACATCTAAGTTGAATGTTTATGCCGAACATATTCAACAACATAAACATCCAACTTGAATGTTTATGCGGAACTTATTCAACGGCATAAACATCTAAGTTGAATGTTTAGCCGAACATATTCAACGCCATAAACATCTAAGTTGAATGTCGAACGAGGATGCGAGAGTTGGGAAGCGAGAATTTGCAAGAGAGTTTTCACATCTGCCATAGCCCGCATGCAGGCACTGCAGGGGAAGAGTAGTGGGTCTGCACCTGTGAACTCAATAGGTCTGCACATACAGAGTATGCCCGTTGGCAGTTTAGGTGCTGGGCATGACTCTGGAGAAACGGAATAACAAATATCCAATTTTATATCAACACTTCCCTTGGACGCTAGACCTGTCAGTTGCCTGATCGCCTGAGTATATATGTTAATTAAACTCAATAATAGTATATTTTTTAAGTTCATTTTAATTTTTTCCAATAGATGCCTTGGAAGACTTCCAATCAATTGTTTTGGAGGTAGGTTGTTTGTGTATACCTTTTCAAATTTTCAACCAGACCAGAGTAACCCCTCATCTGAAGCACTGCCAGAGTTGGGGATTAAGCGAGAGTTTGCAAGAGAGTTTTCACATCTCTCATGCTCCATAGTTAATAGACCTTTCCCTTTACTGTATGTGTGAAACTTTGATCTAGACAAGTCTAGACAAAAGGTGAAGCCCACCTTGTCACAACCCGCACACCCGATTACCTATATATACATGAACTTACAGTTACAGCTCAACAGCTGGCCTCTGTAGCTCAGTTGGATAGAGCGCTGCACCGGAATTGCAGGGCCGTAGGTTCAATTCCTACCAGAGGACTTTCTGCTGCATTTTTCGCAGTCGCTCCTGGTTAGGTATTAAAGTGTATATATATAGTCACTTGGATTACAAACCATTAAAAACAGCATTCATATATCATTATAGCTCAAAAGAGCATCCTAAAATTAGTAAAATTGTAAAGTTTGGTTGCGAAATGTTGTAAAATACGGAAAATATAGCCCTGTGAAATTACTGCAAATTTTGAGTATTTTAGTATTATACGCGCGGTAAAAAATTACCACCTTCGGCTCAAAAATGGACTCGTGCAATTTTGATAGTCTGTGAAAGACTCACTCGTGCATGTTTCTTTTTCAAATTGCACTCGAAACCATGCATGCTATTACCTATTACCTACACAAATAGTTCATTCGTTCATGCAATACACCATACTTATATCTGAACATAATTTAGCTGCGTCGTGTGAGCAACATGACTCCTGGGGGAAGAAAAAGATCACAACGAGCTATTATCGTGGTTGGAAACAGAAATGGAGCAGCAGGATTTGCGGTCGGCAAGGGACAGAGTGGGATCAGTGCTTTGAAAAAGGTTCGTTTCAAAAATATACAGTCGAACTCCATTAAGCGGACACCATCGGGACCTCGCAAATGTGTCCGCTTAAAAGGGGTGTCCGGGAGATTAAGGATTTGCAACATAGATATCTTATATACACTAGATATAGTGCATCTAATTATTCTACAATTCAAAAAGGATATTCCCATCAAATGAGAAGATTCGTATGTTTTCTATTTCTTAAACAGGGAACTTAAATATTAAGGTAAACCTGTTCCAAATACATTTTAAAACTATTCAAATGATGAAAGTTATTGTTATTTTTAAGCGTTTATTAGCGAGTGGGAAACACCAACATTGCCGCCATCTATTCAAATGGGGGTAACCGCTGGAATATTCTTGGCTTCAATTTTACTAAAAGAGATGCGCTATCTAGTGTATTAAGATATCTATGATTTGCAACAGCGAACACAGCAGGAGGTAACGTCCAACAGATTTAGGAACAGTAGTTATCAAAGGTAAACGTGTCAACGGAGAGACTGATTATGGTCTGGAACGTCGCTGTGAGTTCAAGTTTCGAAGAGACAGTTTTTCTTGAATAGACAATTCCCATCAAACACTAGTTTTTAAACTAGGCAAGGAGATGCAAATAAATCACCACATCTAGAAAGAGCATACTCAAATTAGTAAAATTGCAAAGTTTGGTTGGGAAATGCTGTAAAATGCGGAAGATATAGCCTTGCAAAGTTCGCAAATTTTGTATACTTTTGTATTGCGTGCGGAAATTTCTACCATTTTCGGTCCAAATGTGGTAGCAATTTCCGCACGCGATACAAAAGTATACAAAATTTGCGAAGTTTGCAAGGCTATATTTTCCGCATTTTACAACATTTCGCAACCAAACTTTGCCATTTTACTCATTTTAGTATGCTCTTTCCGGGAATATACTTTTTCGCCAAGATAAAAAATTAGTCTATAATAGGAATTGTCTATTGCTTGGAAGACAAATTAAAGAACTCAAAGATTGTTTTAGGGGATCAAGTTATTAGCGTGTATATATATATATTGCATAGGGATACTGGTGTCCACTTAATGGTAATAATATTTTATTAAAGAAATCATTGGGACCGGATTTTCAAACATTTTTATTGTTAAAAGTTTACTGATCTTGAATTATGCATAATTGATTTTCCTAGTTAGTTTTTTTCAATTAAAAGGGCTGAAATGCACCTTAAAAACAATCAATCAAAAAACTGAACTGTGCCTTTAAGCCTGGTGCACACTAGCAATTTTGTCGGCGATTTTCTCCTCCTGACAAATGCGAACGAGTGAACTCGCAGCCAAAAGTATGGAATCGCGTTTTGGACCGCATACATTTCTAAGACTTTTGCATGTCACTCATTCAGTCACATCCGCCAGGAGGAGAAAAATCGCCGACGAAATTGCCAGTGTGAACGAGGCTTAAGAGAGGTGTCCGTTAATAGAGATTTGACTGTGCAACAAATTTATAGGATGCTTCTGTAGTATAGTTGAAAAAACAAACTATTTAGGGCCAGAGACTTTGATAAAGTCCCTGTCTCCCTCGATTCCTTTTTTCACTTTTATTATTTTGTTGTTCATCTAGGCGAAGAACAAGGCAGCGAAGTATTTGTATTATATTGATCGTTGTGAGGACCGCACAAGTAAGTTGTGATATATTAATCGTATATTTGGCAGAAAACCGAGCAGGATTTTTTTGTAGTGTTTATGTGGAAAACACCACGATTATTTCAGCAAAGCAATTCGACCCAGAAACCCAGTTTCCCAGGAATTTTCCCCTCCCCCTCAATGTTGTCTCGCTGAGGGGAGATAAATTTCCTAGGAGTATCACCCTCCCGGGTAGCAAATTTTCTTCGCCCTCTTTCTTGTAGTCGCGAATGACCGTCCGTTTTATCTAAGGATGAAGCGTTTAAATCTATGTAGCGAGATGCCCAACAGTCTTTCCGTAACAAAGCAGCCGGAGCTTCGGCTGGTGTTGTGAGGTTCACTGCCGGCTACATTCTTTAAACTATACTGCGCATCCATCTCGCTTTTTTGCGGTTTGTGGCTATAAAGTACGCCCGTTTTATGCATACTTTAGCCACAGTTTGTGGCTATAAAGTACGTCTGTTTTCGGCATACCTTATCAATCTCGTTCCCCGAGCCTGCGATCCTCGGGAAGGAACGCGAGGCTCTGGGATAATCCGTTTCAGGGAGGAATCTGATTGGCCATTGAAATGGAATGCGTAGTTCAATCTTAGCCAGAATTCTTGGCTTCCGGTAACGGATTATCCCAGAGCCTTCGATTCCTTCCCGAGGATCGCAGGCTCGGGGAACGAGATTGCATACCTTATTAGGCATTCCGAAGTTGATGAGTGGACTGGGGACGAGTGTTAAAAAGTGCCTAAATTAAGAAATGAACCCAATAACTAAAAAGACCACCTCAAAATTAGTAAGTATACAAAGTTTGAAAACGTTTACATGAATACCCTTCGAATAATAAGCTTTCGAAAATTGTGAAATTACTGATTAAAAGATTGTTTTTGGGACGCGCGTCCCCAAAACAATCATTACAATTTTCGTTTTTCGAAAGCTTATTATTCGAAGGGTATTCATGTAAACGTTTTCAAACTTTGTATACTTACTAATTTTGAGGTGGTCTTTTTGGTTATTGGGTTCATTTCTTAATTTGGGCACTTTTTAGCACTCGTCCCCAGTCCTCTCATCAACTTCGGAATGGCTAAAAGCTACGGTTTGTGGCTATAACTGTGCGCCGTATTTCCGCATACCTCGGTAGCCACGGTTTTGCAGTATTTGGCTACATCAAAACTGCAGTATGCTGTAGTTTTTTGGGCATATACCTCAGCTGTATCCTAATGAAGTTAGATTTGTAAGATTAACTATTGTGTAAAAACCAAGAATAAATTGGAAATTTCTCTGCGCATTCTAATCTGCGCGTATCCTATTGATGCCTTCTTAATAGTAGATATCCCTTTGACAAGAATTTAAAGTACTTGTATAACTACAACTAAACGTAGCCTGCTCTGCTTACCCGACCAAGAAAAGACTGCAAAAAAGATGACAATAATTCTAATACTGTCATAAATTATTTCCATGTAGACTTGCTATATGCATGCATTGAGGACAGCCGCCTACTTTCTCACCACAGCCGCTTATCTAAAAAGATTATGAAAACCCTGTACCTGAACTTGTGATAAGCTCTTGGCAACTGTACTCTGCAACTCATTGGTCAGAGCACTGCACCGGCATCGCAGGGCCACATGGTTCGATTCCTATACCGGAGGGCTGTTGTATTTTTCGCAGCTACTCCCGGTCAAGTCTAGAATACGATTTTTCAGATCTTCATTCAACATTTCCATCAATAAAAAAACACCACTGAAAATTTCCATCAACAAAAACTTAGTTTTGTTAAATGGAGCAAAAATGCCCAAATTCCTAAATGTATCACACACTTCATTGCTCGAGTTTATTCCGACTTTCTTTGTTTGTAGTTTATCATGATTTTGTCAGCACACATCGCAAGACAACGATACGATTTGAGAGAAAACCTCCAGGTTGGGTATCGGACAATTATTATTTGTTTCTTTATATATTCATTTCTAGTTGTGCACAGGGGCGTAGCCAGCCTTAAGCGACTGGAGGTCTAATCGTCCGCCCAGGGGCATACCTGTACATTTTATTTTTGTGGAGGTAGCCAATCTTCAAATGGAGCTAGGCTATGCCACATTCTCGTACCCAGAGCCCGTCTTACACGCGGTCAACAGAGCATGACATGTGACAATGCTGTTCCAGCAACCTGTCAAGAAGATGTCTCCTCAACAGGTTTGTAGCAAGCTTGTTAACAAGTTGTGACAATGCTGTTCCAATAACTTATCAACAAGATGTCTCCTCAACAGGCTTGTAGCAAGCTTGTTAACAAGTTGTGACAATGCTGTTCCAACAACTTGTCAACAAGATTTTTCGCAACAGGTTTGTAGCAAGCTTGTTAACAAGTTGTGATAATGCTGTTCCAACAACTTGTCAACAAGATGTGTTTGCAATACACGTGTAAAACTCTCACATCTTGTAGCAAGTCTGCCAACAACCAGTCAACAAGTTGTCTTCGCACTGCTTGTCCCAAGTTGTCAACAAGTTTGGAACAAGCTGTTAACAATTTGTTACAACCTTCTTGATATTATCAGGCTTGTTACAAGGTTGTTCCAACAAGTATACGATACAGTCATGATCAGGGCGCTGTAAAACACAGCGCCCTGGTCATGATGTAGCAGTATTGTTACAACCTTGTGTCGTCAACCTTGTAACAATCTTGTTTATCATGACTGTATCAGACTTGTCAGAACAACCTTGTGACAAGTCCGATAATGCCACCAAGCTTGTTATAAGTTGTTAACAGCTTGTTCCAAACTCGTTACAACAACTGGCAACAAGCAGAGCGGACACAACTTGTTGACAGCTTGTAAATAGATTTGTAACAACTTGTTTGCAGACTTGTAACAACTTGTGCGTTTTTACGTGTGTAGATTTGTAGGAAGCTTGTTAACAAGTTGTGATAATGCTGTTTCAACAACTTGTCAACAAGATGTGTTTGCAATAGGTTTAATTTGTAGCGAGCTTGTTAACAAATTGTGGTAATGCTGTTTCAGCAACTTGTCAACAAGATGTCTCTAAAACAGGCTTGTAGCAAGCTTGTTAACAAGTTGTGACAATGCTGTTCCAACAACTTCTCAACAAGATGTCTCCTCAACAGGCTTTGTAGCAAGCTTGTTAACAAGTGCTGACAATACTGTTCCAACAACTTGTCAACAAGATGTCTCCTCAACAGGCTTGTAGCAAGCTTGTTAACAAGTTGTGATAATACTGTTCCAACAACTTGTCAACAAGATGTCTCCTCAACAGGCTTGTAGCAAGCTTGTTAATGAGTCGTGACAATGCTGTTCCAACAACTTGTCAACAAGATGTCTCTATAACAGGCATGTAACAAGCTTGTTAACAAGTTGTGACAATGCTCTTCCAACAACTTGTCAACAAGATTTGTTCGCAACAGGTTTACATGTAGCAAGCTTGGTTAACAAATTGTAACATTGTTGTTCGAAGAACTTGTCAACGAGATGTGTTTGGAGTAGGTTTGTAGCAAGCTTGTTAACAAGTTCAGTGGTGTATAACTTTATTTTTTGACCACTTGCTAGGACAAGTTGGACATGAAAATTAGTTGCCGTGAATAAAATTCACTTGCCATCAGACAATGGACACTGGGGTACCTACGTAGGGGGTATAAATTAAAGGGGCAAAAAGCCGAATTGCCACCGGATTCGATCATTACTTGATTACACTGCTCCTAATACACCCTTTCGATAATTTCGTCATTTGGCCTGGGAGCCTCGCTCTCATGAACCGTGAGCCGATCACTTTGGGTAATTTACTAATGAGAGCGAGGCTCCAAAGCCAAAAAGTATGTTTGACGTAATTGTCAAAACGGTGTATTTGAAAGAGTCACTGATTAGGAGTAGCTAAGTGCAGGTTAATTATAATCTTTGAAGCAGTAATACTGATATAAATCTTCCAAAACCGAGAAGGGAACTGCTGGAAAAAAAGCTTTAAATACAATGGGACAAAACTTTGGAACAGCCTTTCTCTTGACGCGAAAGTCGCGCAATCTATTTATTCCTTTAAAATGAATATCTAAATTAGTAATTCATATTAATACTTGTGCATGGGACATGTGTAGTGTCCTTAAATAATTTTTTACATACATACATACACACATACAACTATACATACGGGGCAATTTTCGGCTTTTGGAAGTTTTGCTTAATTCCGATGGCTGAAAATGAGAAAATAAAGTTTATTCTTTTCAATATTTGAGGAGTCTTGTATTTCTATTTGAGGCTATGGCTTACGATGTCACAGAATTATCCGTGCAGTTGCCGATGTACTAGGGATTGAAGACATGAGATGCAAGATCACTGGTTCAACGACACCAATCAGCGTTGTGCGAGCTGTATTCCAAGGCCTTTTGAGTCAGGTACGTATAATCTTTCAAATCCGACTATGAAGACTGGATCACACACGTAAAAATCTCACAACTTGTCAACAAGATGTGTTCGCAACAGGCTTGTAGCAAGCTTGTCAACAAGTTGTAACAATGTTGTTATTTTATCAAGTTGCTACAAGGTTGTCACTCACAACTTGTTGACAAATTGTCGAATTGCAGGATGATAACAAGTTGTTGGAACAACTTGTAACAAGATGCTTGTGACGTTACTCTGAGTGTATATCCACACCGGGAAGGCTTGAAAAATATGCCTGGCCACGATGGGAATCGAACCTACGACCTTTGGATACTAGGCCAATGCTCTGCCAACTGAGCTACGCGGTCAGGTCGGTTCGAGTAAGTGATATTACACCAACACAGCAAATATCATGATTATTAGATTACGCATATATCGAAGGAACTAGACTCAGTTTCGAAATATCACGTACTCGAACCGACCTGACCGCGTAGCTCAGTTGGTAGAGCATTGGACTAGTATCCAAAGGTCGTAGGTTCGATTCCCACCGTGGCCAGGCATATTTTTCAAACCTGCCCGGTGTGGATATACACTCAGAGTAACGTCACAAGCATCTTATTCACTTGAGTACATTACACCAACACAGAAAATAACTTGTAACAAGTCTGTTGAGTTCAACAACCTTGTAGCAAGTTGTCAACAAGCCGTTGGCAACTTGTCAACAAGCTGGGAACAAGCAGTGCGAACACATCCTGTTGATAAGTTGTTGGAACAGCATTGCTACAAGTCTGCTGTAGGTTTGTTGCAACTTGTGCGTTTTTACGTGTGTGGTATCGCATGGTAATAATCGCATGGGGTCAAGTAAAATAATAGATTCGAACCGAACACGGTCACATGATTGTTCTGGCTGTACAGTACCTTTATTATTGTTCCGAAAATCCGGAGTACTCCGAACAGGAAATGGAGCAGCCTGCTAAACTACAGTACATTTATATGTTCTGCTGCTCAAACATTGACCTTTACGCAACGGAAATTTTATTCGTGAATTCTGAATATGGCCATAATGTGGAACTGAATATGAAATAAGCTAGCCGTGGGTGAAGAGACAATTCCCATTATAGACTAATTTTAAAGTAGGCAAGCAGATGCAAATTAAATAAATCACCACATCTAGAAAGAGCATACTAAAATGAGTAAAATTGCAAAGTTTGGTTGCGAAATGTTGTAAAACAGCGTTGTAAAATAGCTTTTGCAAATGTAATTTTGTATATACTTTTGTATTGCTTGCGGAATTTACCACCATTTTCGGCCCAAATGTGGAGCAATTTCCACACGCAATACAAAAGTATACAAAATTTGCGAACTTTGCAAGACTATATTTTCCGCATTTTACAACATTGCGCCCAGACTTTGCAATTTTACTCATTTCAGTATGCTCTTTCCAGGAATATACTTTTTTTTGCCAAATAGTTAGTCTATAGTGGGAATTGTTTATCCCATGTAAAATTTGAGGAGGGACTTTATACTCAATTTAGGACCCTTTAAGCTCGATTGAACATTTGGGTAATTAAGTGATGTGAATTTCAAAAGTTTTAGTGGGCTGTAATTAATTAAGAGTTCCTCCACACAAATGTTATCCCCGCACATTTTTACTGTGTATCACAAATAATCTCGTTCCCAGGCTATTTTATCACTGCTGTCTTTCACTTTATTACTGCACAAATTGGTTATTACTGCACACTAAAGTTAGGCATGGTTCACTCTGCGGACCATTTTTCATCATGTTTCATCCGTTTTCATCTTTAAGAGTATGTTATGTAAGGAAAGCATGCTCGCGTCTCTTTATCAGAATTTGCATTGAATGTTGCAGCAAAAATAACCCTTAGAAGTGTTTGCGCGGTCACGCAATTTTCAATCCATCAAAACATTAGGTACACGCAATGAATGTGGGATACACGTGGGTCAAATATTCATTGTCTGAAAGCGACTTCTAGGGTCAATTGCCTCGTGTATCCTGGCCTTAAATGAATGTGATGCAATGAACTGTTTCTTACACAAAAAACCATTCCTTTACTATAGGAGACACATGATCAACTCGCAGAACGTAAAGGTCTTCACGTGGTCGAGTTTCGACCGGAGAATAGTATGCGACCGGTGATTGTTGCCTCTCCGAGCCCACAAGCTGCACGTGAAGCGGAGAAACAAAGAACACTTGAGGATAAAGATTATGACTTTGATGAGATTTTTGATCCATATAAAGGCGCTCATCGACCAAGGAAAGTAAAACTGTGAAATGTTTAATTGTGCTTATATCTGTTTAATATCCAGCACCAAACATATATGGCAAATATGGACAGCAATTGTTTGTGTCTGATGTTCAAGTAATCACAGTGCGGTAGCTGTAGGAAGATATTTTAAAAGGGGCTGAAATTTGACAAGTGCGCCATTAAAACTAAGAGGTCCGGTGGCATGCTCCCCGGGAAAATTTTAAAAACCGTGGCTCGGAAATGCTATTTCCTGGACTTTTTGGCGCAAAATTGAAGAACTGATACAGCAGAAATGTTACAAAAAAGTTCATTAGTTTCATTGATTTATTTCAAAAATTGATTTGTTGTTAGTTTGAATGACATGCTGAGGTACTCAGTGAGCTATGATAGCTAGCAAATGAAGCATGATTGAACCCAAGGGTTGAACTACCTACTGGCGGCTACTACCTGTAGATGCATTAAGATCTCACAGTGTTAAAAAAGAAAAAGGACCATATCAATTACCATATTTTCTATAATTTCTATATCTATATGCATATATAACATACGACTTATATACAATATGGAAGTCCATTCACACCTTATTTATTTTAGGCGGGTTCAAGCCCCCTCCCCCAGCCCAGGGTTCCTAGGACAGTGGATAATCAGACACAGAGGACGGCAACTTATTGCAGAATACCACTAGCGACACTAGACCCCCACCTTTGAGAAAATATTGATATAATAAACATAATAAACTAATTTTTGAGATTTTGTGTTTTGGGGAAATATTTTCACACGAAACAAAGGAATTTTATGAAAAATAAGCCGTTACATGAGGTAATGGTGATCAACGGCGTAGCCATGGTGTTGACCTCATTACGTGCAGCATATTAATAGTATATTGTCATAAAACCGCAAATGAAACGGAATTCGTTCAGTGATTAGATGATTTGTAAAAAAAATACGCAAGCCAATTCAGTTGTGGTGATCGATTGGTAAACAGCATTAAACACTTGATGGTTTTAAGTTTCATTGTAATCACATCTTTAGTGAGCGGCCGGCCAAAACGGAAACCGCAATTTATGCGAGATTAGTGTATTGTTTTACCAACTGGCATCTTCGAGAAATTAAACTGCGTCATTGAACGGGCGAGGTTTAAAGACTTCAGTCAGACAAATTTGCCAGAACGCGAAATATTGGCCCAATTGCGTACTTGTCAATTACACGCAGACGAAAACTGTATATATTTTCTGACTATTTTGTTATCGATCAGATAGTGATACGGCGATGTCGTCTGTTAAACTGTTCCATCTCTGTGTCGTAGTTTTATTCTGCGCAATCGTCTTGCCGCTTGCGTCAGGACATTTTCGTTTTGTGCGTCGAATATTTAACCGTAGAGGTAAGGGGCTTTTAGTTGTTTTACAATTGTGTTTAGTATTTGAATGTATGTTTATCTATTAATTGCAGTAATTGGTTATGTGAAGTATTACATAACATACCTGTATGGTCATTATTACAGACATTGGACTCCTAATGCATTAGCCTGCGTGTATCTGATTTACATCGATAACGCGAGTCGAATTAAGCTTTACATTACTTAAAAATAAACGCGTCTAGGCAATGGACTTTACCAAATATTTTGGCGATATGGTTCGTTTTGGCGGAGGAAATCCACAACATAATGTAACCAGTCACTGAAAAGCCCTGATATAGGGAGTGTGCTGTTAAATATCTGAATCTGAATCTGAATCTGAAACTTTAAAGATGCGGTACAGGCTTTGTTTACATTTCGGTATCCTAAATATTGAATTTTATTCGACAACTATTTATATTTTCATGATTCTAGAGTATAATAAATTATGAAGACACAACAATCAAGCTTTGCAAGAACATAAAATGAAATAAAAACCTATTAAATAAACTGTTTGTATCGTTTCTTTAAAACTGTGGCAATTGATACACCAGGCGGAAATCTTAGTTTAATTAAAGATAAAGAGCAGAGCCCAGATAAAAATAAGAATTATAAGTAAAAATTTAATTAGCTAACGTTTCGTTGTTTATAATACAACATCTTCAGAGCAATCTAAAATCTTCATCTTCAATTGCTCTGAAGATGTTGTATTGTAAACAACGAAACGTTAGCCAATTAAATTTTTACTTTTAGAGAGGGCTCCTAATAGCATCACAAAATTAGTAATATTCAAAAGTTTCGTTGCGAAATGTTGTAAAGTGTGGATAATATAGCCTTGCGAAGTTTGTAATTTTCAGTCATTTTGTAATACACAATGACTGAAAATTTTACAAGATTTCGCAACGAAACTTTGGAATATTGCTAATTTTGTGATGCTCTTTCAAGCTGTGATAAAAATTTTGTCTAGACTTGTTGAGTTCAAAATTTTGATTAATATGGGATTGGCCATTACCAGATTATTTCCAACCTTGATCAATACTGTTTCATGCATTGTGTCCAGTGGTTATTTATCGAACTAATTTTCGAAAAATACATTGTGTAAGTCGAGAAAATCAAAGCGGTTAAAGTTTATAATAATAATAATAATAATAATAATAGCACTTTATTTATTGAGGATAAACAGATAAAGTTACAACTTTTTTCCAATCTGGTCCTCCTAAACTCTATATACACAACAACAATAACATTAAACATGACTATATTCAGTACTTCCTATAGGAGTATGAACAAATGAAATCATGGGTACATTGTAAAGTATTAACCAGTACTACAATTCAGTTGTTCATACCTCGAGAAAGCCCCAATTTACTAATTAGGCAATTTTCTAACTATGTCTAAATTATATTTACAGTACAGTATAACAAGTCGAAATACGCGTTGACACACAACTCACAAGTGTCTAAAGTGACATTATAAACATGACAGTATTTGACACTTTCTCCATGTACGAACAACCGAAAGTAGATCATGCTCAGCTAAAACTGCAGGCATGAATTTTGGCAGTTCGTACATCAAGAAAGCAACCAACTTATAGTCTTAATAAAAGAGAAAACATGCAAACAAACAAACACTATGTAAACACTATGTTTATGTAAATCAAGAGAAATCTCTATTATGATATGACACTCTTATGATTTTTCTTTGTGCCCTCATTAAAATATTTTTGAAACATTTTTAGTAAATTGAAGTATTGTCAAATCTGCGGAATATCTTAAATTGTAATCAAGATATATTTTTCGAACTTTCATTTTTCTTCCACAAGTAACAATGTTCATTTTTATTACATTTTAGCACCCCCAGCCCCTAGAAATCCGCCCGGTCCACGGGGTAGCACAGGACCTCGGGGATTTCCAGGGATAAAAGGGGAGCGTGGTATACCTGGTACGATGGGTGTCAGAGGATATCCGGGGGCACCAGGTGCTCCTGGGGAGAAAGGTGAATCAGGTGAGTATTCACCCAGTTTCCTCCTGTAGTAACACTAGGTCGGCTGTACGAAGGTCGGATAGCGCCATCCACCTGATAGTGACTTTTCAAACGTTGTAAAAATGCTTTAAAAGTGATACAACTACGAATATGGATCCCACAATTAATAAAACGAAACTTTAATTTTTGAGTATTAAAGTTTAATCTGAGTTATACCAGTCAACGGCCAATTTAACAAAGTTTGAAAAAATCAGTATCCGGTGCCAGGCCGTGTAATTGAAAAATGTATAGAGCTATCCAGTATAAAAGTTGTTTTAGTTCAGATTTTTTCCTGCAGGAACACGAGACCAATAAAGGGTGACACTTATTGACACTACTATGAAAAAAGTTCAATTCTGATAGAGTTGACCAGGCATCACTAAAGTTACTTCAGTGTAGGTTTTCTGCAGTAGCAACAATAGACCAGTATAAAAGGGTGAATCTTACTGAACTTCTTGTGCGTTGTATTCAAATCAGTTTCGCATGACCACACCCTATAGGCCCATCCGCACTACACTTAATTTTTGGCACGGATAAGAATTGTAGTTATACCAAGTTTACCAGCACTGGGATTGCCGTGCCAAAAAATTGTGCGTAGTATTAATTAACTGGCCTTGTATTGCATCGCTAAACTTGCCATGGTTTCAACTGTAGGATTCAGGACCAAACATTGAACTATAAATAGACTGGAAGGCTAACTGCTATGATGAAGGCCTATGATTTGATGAAGCCAAAATAGTTTTTCTGAGTTATGAGCAGAAATACTTGACCCCAAACATCGGGCAAAATATCAAATTGAAGCTATTGAAAATTGCTATTCGGTGTGGAAATTTCAAGACTTCAGCGAAAAGAAAAATATTTTAAAAATACAAAAACAACTGCAAAACGGCAAATTATCGGTAATTACGTTTGTAGTTTTTCAATATTTCCCTTTTAGCTAAAGTCTTGAAATGTCTACACCAAATAGCGTTTTGCAATAGCTTCAATTTGATATATAGCCCAACGTTCAGTGTTGAGTATTTCTGCTCATAACTCAGAAAAACTAAAATGCAGTGGCTTCAATACCCCCTGAGTTAGCCTTCCAGTTTATTTATAGTTCAATGGGACCAAATGGAAGCCTGGCTCTGAAATGAGAACCATTTTTTTCTGTTTTAGGGGAACCAGGAGGACCACCGGGACCGGCTGGACTGCCTGGACTTGACGGATTACCAGGAGAGCTTGGAGCAAAGGGAGAGAAGGGACCACCAGGGGATCTTGGTGAGATGGGTATTCCGGGTGAAAAGGGGACACCTGGCAGACCTGGTCCACCAGGAGCCAAAGGAGAGTCAGGTAAATTAAACCCAGTAAAAATATCAGAACTAGTACTAAGCTAAGAATTTTGAAGCCAGAATATTTATAATAAGGAGAGATTTTTAAATCTGTCACATTCCCTACGAATCGAATAGTTAACGGGTTTAAATTTATAGTTATACTATCAAGAAAATATCTTTCACGTAACTTAAAAGATGTAGCTTCCCACACGTCTTCAAGTGAGTTTTAGATCGTTTTAAACACAAGAGAATGAGACTTGAGTCGGCCATATTGGTGTACCTCATTAGTTATTCATGCACTGGCAAATTTCAGAGATGCCACTAATAACCCATTTCTCTCTAGCCAATTTTTATTCCAACTAATCATCAGAAACTTGAAGAACCTCTTTTAACATGTCAGCATACCATTGTAGCAAGTTCTCTATTCAGTCCTAACTGTGAGATCAGTGATACATTTAGTTTGGTATATTTTACTAGGTCTCTTACAAAAGCTGGAATGTACTTTCTCCCAGACTCCTGGCCCTGAGCACGTTTGTCCGGATCCAGAACATTTGGCCACAAGCTGCTCTTGTTACCCATCGTGCACCTCGTGGCATCTTCGGGACTCCCGCACATGCAGATGTGAATGTAATGTGAATGCAACGATTGCCGAGGACGAGTATTTCAAGACCGGAGCCATTTGCTGTAAAATACAGTCTTTACTTTCTGCTTTGTAAACTTGACCGCCGTTTTGATTGACTTAACATTTATATTCAAATCATTAGTGACCGTTAGTAGCATTGTAGGGAATAGAAGAAGCACCAGATATTGCTTTTGTGTAATGTGTTGTTTTTCTGTGTTGTCTATGATTATATTTCAATATCTACACTATTATTGATCCACTCACAGAGTTCATATTCAAGTTATTTTCGTTGGTCATGTGAGAAAAACAAATGATACACTTAGGCCGCGTTTACACCATGACGCTACGGCTCTCCGTTAAAAATTTACTACGTTTCTGGTATTGAGACTATATTGTGTTTACACTATAACGGAGTGGTTTGCCGTAGCGTACTAACTACGGAAATCAATTTCGTTAAAAATTCACTACGGTTCTTAGTATTGTGTTTACACTATAAAGCCTGGTTTACATATGCCTGCGGTATGCCTGCGACTGTATCATTATGCCTCTACTTGCCGCCGAAATACCGGCAAAGTTGAACTCAAGTCAACTTTCCTGGCCTACCGCCGATGTAACTGTGGCACTGGAGGCAATCGGTGAACAAATATTCATATAATTCACGTTTTAAGCTACCACCGGTATCGTCGCCGGTACGTCGCAGGCATATGTGTGAACCAGGCTTTACGGAGTGGTTTGCCGTAGCGTATTAACTACGGACCACTACGTTTGGCACTCCGGATGCAAATCACTACGCTACGGTAAATTTGCCGTAGCGTAGTAGTGTAAACGCGGCCTTACATGCTTATTATTTGCGACGTAGTTCGGCTATTATGCCTATTAACTGGACTGAAAAGTTTTATTTCGCGCAGGAAATATTTTTCCTTGGGAAAAATGCGCACAAATGTTATGCGCAAAAATTTATGGCTGACCAGGGGATCCGGTGATCAGAAGGCGTTTTTGTTAAATAGAAAGATGAGAAATCTGCTTAGGGGTCTTGGTTAACAGAGGCATTTCGGGCAGGTTCTTCTGAAATTATTCGCAGTTATTATTTACATTTTGAGGAATTTTGCGCTGATTTTGCCCAGGAAATCGAGTTCCTCCGAAGCCAAAACTTTGCCGTCTGGGGGCGATTAGTATGTACACAGAATAATTTCAACCACAGAATAGTGATGTAAAACCATTAGTAGATGGAGCCAGGGTTGGTAACTTTCTGAATAAATAAGCCAAATATTATTATCATAACCTTTGTTTCCTTTGTTTGAAACAAAGACATGAAAGGGCCGCTTATAACAATGTTTGGCTTATTTATTCAGCAACCTACCAACCCTGGATGGAGCGGCTCTGAAAACATGCGATGATTTTTATTTGCCCGCTATACTAAATCCTTATTCTAAAAATTTCTAATACAATATTTGCTTGAGTGCGCACCCAGGGCACAGATGCCAAGGGCTTCTGCGCTTATTGCTCGTCAGACGAACTGCAATAAGCGCAGAAGCCCTAGGTACGAGGTTGATCGCCAGCCAGAAAATCAACCTCGTTCCCAGGTTATTACTCTTTGGGAGGAAAGACCCTGGTAGGAGCTGGTCACGTGATCTGTTAAAATCTAGCAGATTTTTAATTTATAACTTTGCATATCATTTTGTTTTGCAAGTTTGATTTGATTTTTAAGGAATCCAATATAGTTAATTAAAAATCTGCCAGATTTTAGAATATCACGTGACCAGCTCCTGCCAATCTTTCTTCCACAAGAGATAAGAACCTGGGAACGAGGAATAAAAGCCAGAAAACTCGGTAAATGTCTATAAGTATAAACTACGAAATTTTGTATCAACTTACTGTGCGTCATTTAGAGACGTTAATTATTTTCTTTTTATTGCGCTTACTTGCTTATGCATACCTCCTCCTGTTTTGCTTACAGGTGTGAATTAGCAGCATATGAAGATATCATTTATCAAGACTCCGCTAGGGGGCTGTTTATATGGAAGCCGGGCTGGCCCGCTTAGCGAGACAGCCCGGCAAGCGAGATCTCACTGTGTAGTTATTTTTATAGTAAAAATTACATTGCGTTTATATGGACAAACAGGCTGGTCCGGTTGCCGAAAGCTCGCTAGAAACAGGCGAGATCTCGCTTACCGGGATGAAAATTTCTCCATGCCGCCCCAAGCTATTTTTAACAACTATCAAACAACAAATTGTCCCGGCAAGCGGGATGAAATTTTCTCATATAAACACAAGACAATTAGACAAATGAATCCTGCTTACCGGGCTGTCTCGCTAAGTGGACCAGCCCGGTTTCCATATAAACAGTCCCTAATAAGACAACGATCGATTCCCTATGTCAGATTAGATTTTTTTTTTTGGGGGGGGGGGGGTCGAGAGCGGTATTTGGCTACTGCAAAAAGTAACACGGTACGTATGAAAAGACTTTTATTTTATTTTACACATCATAATTAAAATGACAAAAATCTATATTGAGTATTCACGTTGTTTTGAATGTTATAGGCTAACCATTACAATTTTGGAAATTCAATTTCCTAATGTTTTGTGCTATCTTGACGATGCCCCTTTCTTCACTTTAGTCTCCACAAATAACACGTGTTTGTTCACTAAATAAAAAAGAGGGAAAAGTTTTATGAAGCGTTAAATTTATACTTATATGTGTTTGAAATGTAGAAATTGAAATATAATATTAGTAATCTTACCAATTGGGTCATGTTTCATAAGGACTAATTTATCGGGTCTTGCCCTATTTCTTCTCATTGTGTAAAAATATCCAGTACCAGCAGCACTGACTAAACGTACCAACATACTCCTTGAAAAAACAGTAAGAAACATAGTTTCATATAGCATAATTAAATCACATTAAAGCATTTCTAGTTATCTAGATTCTAGTATATATATATATCGTCTGACACTGCATATAAGAGTAACACAAAAACTGTAATTAGGTAGATAGGTAATGTGGCCATCTAATTAACATTCTTGGATAATGCACATATTTGCTAGTGACCACTGTTCTGATATTGTAAGAATAGAATGGACAAAGTCAAAGATAACCAAGCATTTGAATTATATATGTCAGTACTCAGTAAATTGGGTGGCAACAAGTCTAAGAACATGTTAGTTGATTAGCTTCATTGCCAGACTTTTGTTACTCACTTTCCTTTGCCTTTAGCCACTGAAAAGAAGAATAAAACCCAAAATTGGTATCAATTTGTAAATATTCGGTTTGTTCATTATTAGCACCTTAATAAAATGCCTTTGGCGAGGACTTTATTGCCCATATTTCACTTACTTTTCCCCTTATACATAAAATGTGTAATATTTGATGTCGTTTAAAATCCCTACTCCCTTTAACAGCACAAATTTGGACGCATTATCTCGTAAAACTTTATTTCAACAAATTTCTCACTGCTTTGGCATCCGCCATATTGGATTGAAAAACCGGAAAAAAGTCGAGGAATTGTGGGAAATTTTGCCGGGAAAATCAAATTCAAAACAAATATGGCGTGTGGCTGTCGTCTCTTTAAATATGTTTTTGACAAGATTTTCGACGTTTTTAATCGCTCAGTTGATTTTAGAAACGTATTTTATTGAAAAGCAATGTAAGGTATGCTTATAAGAAAAAAATTGCTGCTTTAAAGGGCTTAAAATTATGATTCAGCGGCTGGGAAGCGATGTCATTTCGGAGCTCAGATCTGGAGTCGCTTTGTCAAGTCTTTCCCAGTGCGTTGAAGAACTGGTTTTAAATTCCATCGATGCGGGATCTAGCAGCATCACCGTTGATGCGGACATCTCTACGATTTCCCTTGAAGTTAGCGACAACGGTACGGGAGTGCGTGAAAGTGATTTGAAAAATGTTGGACAACGATATTTCACAGGCAAATGTCACAGCCTCGAAGATTTAAAAAATGCCGCCTCTTATGGATTCCGTGGGGAAGCCCTGGCCAGCTTGGGTAAAATATGTCAGAAGATTGAGATGGTTTCACGACACAAGGCATCAAGCCGCACTTTCTGTAAGCTTGTTAAAAAAGGTCGGGATATGGGCGTGTACGAAAGCACAGGCCTGCGACCAAGGCACGGCATGACCGTCAAAGCCTATGGGGTATTTGATACCCTGCCTGTTAGGCAGAAACTTATTTCAGAGAAAGTGGACTTGGAGCAAATTCGGAGACGTGTTTTGGGAGTAGCGTTAATGAATCCGGGTGTGTCCATTCTTGTACGCAACAAGGAGAATGGCACTAGCCTGCTTCAAACGCATGCCTGCGCCTCTACTTTGTCTGTAGTATCACAAGTGTTTGGCTGCAGCAAGAGTAAGGCCTTTAAACCAGTTTCACAAACCTGTGGCGTGCACACCATTACAGGTTATGTTAGTCTTGAAGGCTTCCCAAACAGGAATTTCCAGTTTTTCTATGTCAACAAGCGTCTAGTTTTGAAGACGAGATTGCACAATGTAGCACACCATATCTTGGCCAGAGCAATAACTGGACTAACGATGGTAGATTATGAGTCAACCAATCCGGACGAAGGGTTGTGTAGTCCAAAGAAGCACGATAAGTATGCTTCATTTGTTTTAAATATTGAATGTCCATACAATATTTATGATATCACATTTGACCCCAAGAAAACCCTTGTGGAATTTCAGAATTGGGATGAACCAATTATTTGCTTGAAAGAATGCTTAAACGACTTCCTGAAAAGGGAAGGGATTTTTAACAAAGATCTTTTCAACATCCAGTCCAACTCCCAAGAGTCATGTCCAAGCTTATCTCAAGAGTTTGATTCAGTTAAACTGAACTCAGAGGTCGGCGTGGAATATCCCAATGTTACCAAGAGGCCTATAAAAGCCAGTGACCTAAGGCGAAGTCTTTACTCATCTACTGCTAAAAGAAAACGTAATGGAAATGCAGCATATAATGTGGGGATTATGTCTTCAAACAGTGATTCTGGTTTGGAACATACATGCAATTCAAATGAGTCAAGTTATGTGGCAAGTGAAAAGGACATAGATGGGAAATGGAAAACTGAAGAATTAGGTTTAAGTCAAGATTGTTCTGTCAGTTCTGATGAATTTTCAACTACCAGTAAGGAAGGCATCAGTCCCCACAGTGACTCTGGTGTAACTGTACTAAACAAGCTGGAAATGTCATCCAAAAGATCAATTATTGCAAAGTTGCAAAGGTACAGCACTGGAATTCCTAGATCGAGCAATGTCAGTCCATCTGAAAGCAATTGTACCTTCAGTTCATCTGCAAGCAGTTGCAATGAATGGCTGCCAAGAAAAATTGAAGGAACTCTTAACATGAAACTGGAGTCTGTAAACTCCCACGATGGTAAAAGAAAATGTTTGGGTGTTTCACAAGAGGGTGAAGAAGTTAATGAAATGGGCGATGTGCGGTCCAAAAGAAAGTTCAATGCACCAAAACAACCAAATGATTCCAGAACTCCTGTGGATGTTCAGGAGTTTGAAAATGTAAGTGTTTTAATATTACATGATTATATCATTTTGAATTTTTAAAGCTAAGCCTGCGAACAAGATTTAGTATTGTCCAGAAATAAAATGGAACGCGTTTTTTGTTACGTTAACCTCGGACTGCGTAACCATCGCGTTCCGTCTAGCCATAGAGTTTCATTTGCGTTCAAATCAACAGGATGTCCCAGAAGAATTGCGTACGTAAAAATAGGTATGTTCCAGATTTGTAAGCAGCTAATTATTAGTGGGCGTCGAAAATTTAATCTGAGAGATGAATTTTGATACTAAAGATTATTAAAATCGGTCTACTAGAACCAATGGCAATGTTATGGCTGTTTTAAAATAAAGGTTTACCCAATGGACCATTTGAATCACGTATCACTTGTGTTAAGTATCAACAAGTCTGATGACCATAACATCGATCGGTTCTATACCAGACCAATTTTAATAATCCTAGTGTCAAAATTCATCTCTTAGATTAAATTTTTGATGTGATTTGAAGCTCACTAATAGCTAGTTGTGTAAAGATCTAGAATGTAGCTATTGGAGATTTTTGTGGACACCCTGTATATGGTCATACCTGATGGCTACAATTGCGTTGTATTAACTATTTTCTGTAGATAAAGACTAAAGAGAGTACGAGGAATTATATCGAAGATAGCTTTAGAAAAGAGGCAATTGATTGTCAACATGTTTCCAGGAGAAGTGATCCAGAACTTGTTGATTTACAAACAAATTCCAATGTTCCATGTTTCATTTCCGATGGTAGCCCGACTATGGTGACAGATCACAGTCGAATGGTTAATGCGCGCATCACCACTAACACCAAAGATGAACCACTCGTCAAGAACTCAAGAAACTTTGGTTCTCAGACAACAAATCGCAATATAACATGTTCCACAACAGAGCACGGTTCAAGGGCTAAAGCAAGTAGCACCACTAACACGAAAAATCAACAAGCAATCAAGGATTCAATAATTGTTGATTCTCAAACAAGAAATTGCATTCCAGTAATTAGTTCGAATATGTTAACAGATCACAGTCTAATGGTTAAAGCAGATACCGTCGATGCAAACACTAGCACCGATGTCACCGACAACACCAACGACAAGCAACCCATGAAAGATTCTGATTGGTTGTTTCAACATAACCCACATGATGGACGACCAGTATATATCAACCTGCGAACAGGCAACACAACTATGATCATTCCCCATTCCAAACCTGAACCTCTGAGACCGTTACATGGGAAGTCAAATGACTCGACGAAAGAGACTGAGTCGACAAAACTACTTCCTTTTCGCAAATTTGTACCACATTTGTCGCACAATTTTACTCCATGGTTGCCACGAAGTGTAAGTCCGAGTGTGTCGAGGGGTGAAGACAAGCAGTCCAGTGAAATCGGTGATATGTTGGATCAGTGGGTGAACCCAGTATTTGAAAGAAACGAGACGGTAAGAAAGGCGTTTACCAGTTCTTGTAACTGAACAGTAAAGCAAATGCAAGGCACCTCAAAACGCATGTTAACGTCGTTTTCCACTTCAGCCGTATGGTAACGTAGAGTGGAATTTTATTTTCTGTCGAAATCATTAGTTCCACTCTGGTGCTCAGGGGCGGTTGTATAAAATGTAGTTTAAAGTTAGCTACAGTTTGTGGGAAAGTCAACCAATCCAGGGTGTTAGCTAGACCTAGCAATGTCAGTCCATCTGGAAGCAATGAAAAAAATTCCGGTCAAAAAAAAAAAATTCCAGTCAAAAATTCCGCGTTAAACGCGGTTTTCCCAATTACCTTGAGGTCGAAATTTCCCAATTTGGGTCAGCCAAAAAATAGGTAAAAACATGTTTATAAATACATTTGCTCAAAATTACTCCCAACTGATGCGGGAAATACCATTTCAAAGACACAAAAAATTAAAAAATCGAGAAGGGGCAACCGCGCATGCCCCCAGACCCACAAAGAAATGCCCGGTTTCAGGCTAAAATAAATTTCCCAATTTCAGGTAAACGCGGATTTTTTTTTACTTCTGGCTAACACCCTGCAATCAAAATCCCGTATTTGAGTTAAATACTATTTAACTGCGCCTGGCGCATATGGGATTGTAATCATCTCGTCGAATAACACAACCGTATACTGTTGAAATAGTATAATAAGCAAAATTTCAAAATATCTCTCCATGCAGGCCAAGCCTTCTCGACATGAAAGTGTGTATTTTTAAATAATGCTTGAAATTTAAATTGTGTAGCTCATTTAAATACATGCTTTGAAGTTTGCCAAGTTTTCAGACTATACACTGCGTCGATTGACAGTCGAGTCGGTGCTTGCATGAACCCTGACCCTTTACTTTTTCGATACTACCCATGGATTCCATTCTGTTTAACCGCTTCAATTTTCATTTTCTATACAGCTTGTCGCAGATGCCAGTTTCACAGACGGTAGCAAGACGTCGCTAAAACTACACTGTGCAACACAACCATTTAAATTTACCAAAGACTGTTTTAACAAGATGAAGGTATGTCATAAATATCTACTAGATTCTCTATAATTTAGAAACCTTTCACTTTGTTCCCTGCACCTTTAAGTAGTGTTTGTCCTCAGCTATACTGAGTCTGGGTGGAATTTGATTCCCTCTATTATAATTTACTTACTAGCCTTAATTTCATGTGAGATGAATGCCTTCAAGGCTACAGTTTATCTCCGTCGAACACCGTAAGTTTCCTCTAGAAACTTGAGTTTCTCGCTTTAGGAACACTAGATACGACGACGGTTATTAGTGGAATGAAATTCATCATCTTACACAGCATAGGCCAAAAAAAATATATGGGTTTCCGGTTTCCCGACCCTACCTAGCTTTTGGCCGTCGAAATCCCAACCCTAAACTTTTTTATTGGATCATGCTTGTAAGTGTTTCCACTTAGAGGAAAAAGTTTGTGGAAAATTGAAATTTGAGGCAATATTAGGGAAATTTATCTTTGGATGTCGAAGTTGGTCGAAGCACTGACTAAACAAAATGGCGTTCGCTTGTTCGGAAAATTAAAAAAAAAGTTTAAAAAAAAAAGTTAAAACCGACCTACCCTACCTAAGTTTTTATGAGAAGAAACCGGAAACCCACATATTTTTTTTTGTCCCTATATAGATATGAATAAATTTAGGTATCACGATAGCTTTAGACCTCATCTCATTACAACCCTCCCCTCAATCATAAGGCCCGTTTACACGGGCGATTTTTCCTGCGATTTTCCCTTTTTGGAGAATGTGAAGGAGTAGATTACTTAATGATGTTGTTATGAAATTTCATAACCTGGAACATTTATAACTCATCCACTCCTTCACATACTCCAAAAGGAGAAAATCGCAACCATCTCAAATAGTATAAAATTCGTACGATGAATAATGTACAGTAGGAATATTTTCTTCAAATTATTTATTTCAACGATCGAGTCTTTTTTTACTGTCGCCGTCCGCCGTTATTGTCTTGCGTGCTTGTAAGGTTTCTCAGTACTTCAGTTTAAGGGAAAACAGCTTAGATACTGTAGATTTTAGTTTAGCTTAGTCTAGTTTGCTCGTATTTAGGTCATCAGTCAGGTGGACAACAAATTCATTTTATGCTATTACCAAGGTAAGCCAACTTCTTCGAGTTCATTCCATATTGAACGATCTCTGCGGGAGCTCTGGTTTCATTCTGTCGTAAAACACAAGAAATGGTCCTATACCGGTGTAAATAAACATCTTATAGGGAGAACAGTTTAGAACTGTCTGATAGAGTTATGCAGTGAAGATTGTGAGAGATACAACTTCCTGAAAAATAGAAGCAGAACTTCAATGTTTCAGAAGGAAGGCCCTTCTTCAATATTGCGTCACTAAAACCAGTTTTCCACTTCAATCGTATCGACGTGTAGCGTATTTCTTTGTTTCCTGACCACTAGAGTGGAACTAATGACTTCGACACAAAAGAAAATGCTACGATACGTTACGATACGGTTGAAGTGGAAAACTGGCTTAACTTCCCGACGAAGAGACTTCGCTCGAAAAAACGTCGAAGTTCTACTTGTATTTTTCAGGCAGTTATTGTATCTATCTCAATCTGCAGCTGTCTTATTATCATCGCTACCTATCCAGATGATCTCGATACGCGGAAAAGTACTGGCACTAGTTGTCATATAGAAATCCATTTTATGATTAAAACAACTGAATATCTCCTGTAATATACTTTATTTCGATTCCATATTTTTGTCAGAGCTATAGTTCTCATAACCAAACATAATTACAAAATTTCAACTAGTTTCATAAAGAATAACGAAAGATATAATTGACTGAATACATCAAAATGGATTTCTATTCGGACAACCCTTTCTGAGCGCTGATTGGCTAAAATACGAACACGAGATCACCTGGATACAATGGACCTGTTACCTAATGAACAAAATTTTGATCTAGACGAGTCTACACAAAAATTTCATCACAGCTTGAAAGAGCATCACAAAATTAGTAATATTCCGAGGTTTCGTTGCGAAATGTTGTAAAATGCGGGTAATCAGGCGGGTATAATATAGCCCTGCGAAGTTTGCCGTTTTTCAGTCATTTTGTATTACGCACGGGAAACCGATACCTTTTTTCAGAAAGCGGTAATGACTGAAAAACGGCAAACTTCGCAGGGCTATATTACCCGTATTTTACAACATTTCGCAACGAAACGTCTGAGTACTACTAATTTTGTGATGCTCTTTCAAGCTGTGATGAAATTTTTGTCTAGATCAAAATTTTGTTCATTAGGTAATAGGTCCATTGCACCGACCGTTCGAGATTGTATTCAGTAAATGTTTCTTAAGTTCCTTATTAGACGTCCGGTTTAGACATAATTCATCTAATTTAGTATAGAAAATAACAATTTTCCAATTTTGATAATATTTATTTTTTTTATTTAGGCGACGAACATAATTTTCTCGTCGTTGTTGATCAACATGCCGCTCACGAACGAGTTCGTCTGGAAACCTTCACTAAAGGTGCGTTTTGCATGGAGTAAGGGAAGCTTAGTTTTAGAAGATCATTCAGATGAACATGTTGGAAGAGTGCCATCTATACTGGCACCTAAATCGTGCACTGTAAATTCAAACGACTCAAACGATCCAAAAAAGTCATTCTCCGGTCAAATTGACGGGTCATCCGCCTAGACGAACTACTGGATGCCACTGATCTCATAATAGTCTGGATATTGCTTCTATACAGGGTGTATAACAAGAAACGAGACGTTTAGAAATCAAGCTATTGTTGGAATTTGAATGCATAGCACTATGCTGAACCCACGTGTCATAAAACAGAATAGAAGTGAATTTTATGCATGACGAAGTTATTTAAAACTTTAATTTCGTTTTGTCCAACATGTGAATTATGTGCTGATTAATTTAACGCACCGTGTGAAACAGTAAAAACTCGGTGCTCTGTGGGCAGTTTAACCATTTTATTCGAACTGATGATATGACTAATTAGTAATTTGACAACTTTTTTATGCAATTATGGTCCTTCATACGATTAGAAGCTATTTTAAATTCACAGTAGCATAAAATCTTACAATAACTTGATTTCTAAAGATCTAGTTTTTTTACTACACCCTGTAGATGTCGAAAGTGAAGCTTAATATTACATATGCGAAAATCTCTTCCAGGAACAGTAGAAATAAAGCTTTGTGTGTCACAACTTCATACCCATGGCCTTCCAGCGGTCAAAAGGTCCCCAATGCCCTGGGTACGAGGTTGTGTATGTCATCGTCATCCTCGTTCCCAGGGCTTCTCGGCTGTCCGCGTTAACGTCTGTCATCGTCTTTTCAAATTTCCATCTAGATCTGTACACCAACTCGCAAGTACCGGGAAACAAAATGGTGATGAAATCATCACCTCTCACCACGCCTTGTGAACTAATCATGTCTGACCATGATGTCCATCTCATGCAAGCATTCAGAATTCAGTTACAGCAAGTTGGTATCACATTTGTAGATCCATTGTCCAGTGACACACTGAGTTCAGTGCGTATCAAAACTGTCCCATCTGTGTTCCTCGCACGCGAATTCTCGGATAACGGAGATAAATTACGTACCGAGATAAAGAATTGCATCGAGGTATATAGTTTGTCAATAGATGATGTACCTACCTGTAGATGATGTACCTATTTAAGGGCCAATTGGGTTTAAGTTAATAAATGTAATCCCTAAACAAATTACAGTATATTCTCTTTCCAAGGTTTCGACACTAGCTATATATTCAGGTCTAGTGTTTTCATAAGGGGTGACTATAGAGTATTAACTTTCAAGCGAAAAGTGCAGGTATTTTCTATAGTACATTGCGCAATGCTGCATACAATGGAACATAGCACTCAACATGGCAAAAATACAATGTTCTGTTGAAAATCATTTTGAACAATATTTTTTATCTATTCTTTTAGGACCTCATCAAAGAGCAAATTGAAGTATGATAATTGTGGAATCCTATGTTTGCCTTCGACTGTATTTGCCATTAATTTTCAAAAGCAAATTTATGTTTCTATTTTTTGTACATGAAGGTGATGCTTTCCACAAAAGGAGCCCCCACAACCGCTCTACCGAAAGCAATAACGAAAGTACTCAATTCACAAGCTTGTCATGGTAATGCTATTAACGTTAATCTCGAACTTCAATGAGCCTCTCTAACTTCAATTTCCTTCATATCCCCTCTGAAACTGCTTTCGAAAAGTGTTTAACGGATTGGCAATAAAAGCTTTCGTTTTCATAGCAACGAGATCGAATGAGTTTTTCCGAGCTGCAACTTTGTCTTCGCTGTAAAATACCACTCGATAATAAACTTTCATGCTCACAAAAATGTAAAGAGTACCAGCTTAGGGTGATGACTACACGGCAAAAAACGCCGAGCCCGCTGCTCAACAGGACTGAACAATGTTTTGCTGCCCACGTTGTTCACACTTGTCAACAATATTGAACAATATTGTTGAGCCTGAATCGGGTGTAACAACATTGTTCGATATTGTTGACAACTGTGAACAATGTGGGCAGCAAAACATTGTTCAATACTTCAATCCTGTTTTCATCAATATTGCATCAACCTGAGCGTTTTTACGCATGTAGCTGGCGAAGCACACGCCTGTGCCCCACTCTGATCCGCTTAGCACTACATGAGCCAAGAATATAAGCAGACTACGTTTTGATATAAATGTTTCTTTTTCCAATTTCAGGTGCAATTCGATTTGGAGACTCGCTGTCTACCGAAGAATGTGTGAATCTTATGACATCTCTGTCAACGTGCGATCTGCCTTTTCAATGTGCTCACGGAAGGTGAGAATATTGTACTATATGTGACATTAATTTTCTAGGGTTTGCGTATGTTCTGCAGATAGTTCAACGGCTTTCTTTATGTCACCTTGGTCGTTTTTTACGTGTTTGTTTGTTTGTTTGTTTGTTTGTTTGTTTGTTTGTTTGTTTGTTTGTTTGTTTGTTTGTTTGTTTGTTTGTTTGTTTGTTTGTTTGTTTGTTTTGTTTGTTTGGTTTTGTTTGTTTGTTTGTTTGTTTGTTTTGTTTGTTTGTTTGTTTTGTTTGTTTGTTCATTTGTTTGTTTGTTTGTTTGTTTGTTTGTTTGTTTGTTTGTTTGTTTGTTTGTTTGTTTGTTTGTTTGTTTGTTTGTTTGTTTGTTTGTTTGTTTGTTTGTTTGTTTGTTTGTTTGTTTGTTTGTTTGTTTTACTGTTACTTTTCTTTACACTACTACAACCAGGGCGCTTTATACTACAACCTATTGCTGCACAGCTGTTGATCATTGTAACTTTTCAAAGTTCTCAAATAAAAGCAACAGTTGCAGTCAGTGTCATGTCTTGCTTTGTAGTCTTGTTTGCTGTTTGTTAACTGTTTCTAATTTTGCCATCCAAAATGGCGGAAGTCAACAAATTGTGACGTCACTTCCAACAGCCCAATATACTTGTATTATCACATGTTTTTTTTTGTGAAATTTCCTCTGATTCCAGTTTAATTCTCTGAAATGTGATTTTTCTTTAGACCCTCGATGATTCCCTTAATCAATACGACGTTAATTCGGAATGGATTGTCACAAAAGGTACGCGAATACCTGCGACAGTTTTGAATTGAAAAACAACCGGTCTAATTTGTTCATATACTGTAGCTTGCTTTAATTCCTATCGTATTTTAAGTCAGGGGTCCTCAGATGAGATTTAGTAGTGGCAGTAGTCACTCACTGTTACGGGGGACATTTCAAGTTCTATGTAGATTAACAACATGGTTTGATGAGTGTTCCAACTAGAAGTATTTGTGATGTTACTCTGAGTGTGCATCCACACCGGCCAAGCTGAAAAATTTGCCTGACCACGGTGAGAATCGAACCCGCGACCCAAGAGATACTAGCTCCCGCGACCTTTGTGACCAGTGGTCAGGCAAACTTTTCAGCTTGCCCGGCGTGGATGCACGCTCAGATTGAGTAACATCACAAACATCATAATCACCTAACCTGAGTACATAACACAAAAATCAAAAACATACTGTAGAACAGGTCTGCAAAATTACCACAGAAAAAGGAATTAATTCCAATTCCAATTACTTGCTAATTAATGTAATAAATTCCTGATAACTTTATTTGCCAATATTTGGCGCTCTGAGCCTTGGAACAAATTGTGGTTTCCACTTTCGCAATAAATAGTACTTCATGTAGGCTATCATGTCATGTGATCTCGTTGAAAATTATTTCAGCCATTTTTCTGAATTTTTGTCGTAACGTTATATTTTTTATTTCTTATTTTTAACAAAATAAGAAAGGGAATTTTCAATTTGCTCCTTGGAAAAGGAACACGTTCCTTGCTTTTGTAATTAATTACAGGTTAAAATTACTTCAAATGTAACGAGTACACAGTAACGCGTTACAATTGTAACGAGTATTTACAGCCCTGCTGTAGAATACATGATAGTGTTGGGAAAGCCAGGGACGCCGGAACTGGGGAGGGGGGGGGCGGGGCAGGAGGGGCAGCTGCCACTCTTGCCTTTTGCTAGGGGGGCAGAAGTGCCCTTTTAGTTGTAAAATACTACCTGATAAATCACATTTCCAGTGATGCTTTTTCGGGCAAAATCATGAGATTCAGGTAATTTATAGGCCCAGAGAAAGTTAATTTACAAAAATAAGTGCGAATTTGGAAAAGAGTGAGGTTAATTTACAAAAATTTTAGAAATTTTTTGGATTTTAGAAAAAAATGTTGGATAAATGGAGAAAATTGCTGATGTCCGGAAAAATTTTTTTACGCCACGGAAAATTTTGGTCCGGGGGGGAGGTCGCCCCAAAAAAATTTAATGTAAGAAAAACATTTTCAGGTAAATTTCGAACTTTTGATCTATAGAGGTGCCCTTTGGTGTGCGTCTGCCCCCTTTGCCTTTTGATCGTTTCGGCGTCCCTGGGGAAAGCAATAATGACAATAAGAACAGCTAACCATGATCGCGTGACTGCCAACTCTCATGCACTCTCATCCTCGTTTGATCCGAGTTTTGATTATCATTTTTGTTACAGGTGGCAAGCTTACCTCGTATCTCAAGGATAAAGGAACAGATAAAAGGGAAGTTCGTATAAATCTTGTTTACATTATCTTAGTAGTGAATTGCATTTTTCGAATTTGCGCAACCTTTCTGATCTGATGATCTCTGATCGAATGTCAAGGCGAAGGAATGCTGCGAGCTCTATATATATCTGGAGTGAGAACCTGTGAGAAACGTGTTGCCAAAATGGCGGAAATTGACGTCCACTGATGCTTGTGAAGTCGAAAATAGTTTGCACACTATTTTCCAAACTAAAAATAAATCCATTTTTCGTACAAATCGTATCGTGAATCAAGTTATCAGTTCCTGAAATCATAGTATCTTTAAATCCAACTCATGCATAACACATACCATGTACTCCTTGCGGCTTCGTGATAAGCCGCGCAGGTAAAAACAACAAAAGCGCACTGGCACTGGTCGTCAATTTCCGCCATCTTTGGCTCCACTTTTTGTACCCGAGTTCCAATCTCGTACCCAGAGCCATCGGGTACGAGATTGCCCGAGTTCTTGGAGCTGACTGATCGAAAGTCGGTGACGCAACTTGGTGACGTCAAAACACTTTGGCTCATGAGATGTGTTTCACATACACATATATAGATCAATATCATTGTTCTGATCTATACGATAGCACATGCAGCTGAGGGCTGTGAATTATGAACGAGTTTTGAAAAGTATGAATCAATAATTCATACAAATGATAGTTCATGATAAAAAAAAAACGCGTAAGGATCAGAACCGTGTCCTTGTCTTGATTCCATAGACATAGTCATTCATAGTCATAGTAATAACTTCCATAGATTAAGGCCTGTATTATATGTAGATTCGAGCCCAGCATTGTGCCATTGATGACATGCTCAAACAATGAGTTAGGTCACTTTTACTGCTTTACACCAAATTATAAATGCCTTTAGGCTTATACTGTATAGACTATAGTTCAACTTTTGTGCCTTGTCGGATAACTGGAAGCCCAAGTAAGGCCTGTTATTCGTCTATGACTCGGGCATAAAAAAAATCAAACGACAAAATTACAGATTAAATCCAACGAATTCACGTCCAAAACAGTGCCTTGCTGGCTGAGTTTTTGAATGAAGTTTAAAAGTACTGAGACAGTTCTTTATAATACGAGACAGTCTTGAAAGAAAAGTGTTTTTGTATACTTTTACTATTTTAAGTGCTTTTTGAAAGACACTCTTTGAAACTCAATGACGTTAAAATGTTTGAGTCCAGTATAAATTATTAAAACAGCTTAATTTTGCCCATTTTTTCACAGTTTTCTTTGTTCTGCTTTTGGCTCTGCCTTTAGGCTAAATTGAAATTGCGGCAATGTTTATTGCTGTTAGTTCATGTTGATATGCCCTGCAGATATAGCTGATTTATAGCTTTTTACATGGAGCGACTATTTGGGTTTGTTGCTAAGCAATTTCAAACACGATAACAAATATTTTTTGTAAAATTTTATAAATTATCCACAAATTGCCGAATTATACCGGATATCTTTTGAACGTTTCCATAAATGATACTATATCGGAAAAGCATCGGCCAAAGATGGTCATTTTAATTTTTAGTCTTAGAGAACTGCGATCGCCTTGCAACTACTGCTTGGGGTATTCTGACAGGGACGCCGGAACTGGGGGGGGGGGGCAGGAGGGGCAGCCGCCCCCGTTGCCCTTTACCAGGAGGGGCAAAGGTGCCCTCTCACTTTAAAGGATTGCCTTGGCGAAATAGCGAATTGTCGGAAATGTTAGTGCAATTCTTTTGCGAATTTGCTTCAGAAAACGCAAGAAATGCAGTCATCGAGCTTCAAGAATAGCCCAATCGCCTGGCGGAGAACCCCCTCACACCCTTATCATCCAATAAATAGAAAACATGATTAGGCGAAGTTCAACTTCCGATGTTTTGCAAACATCTCTTAGTATATATCAATTCAAAAGTGCCCTTTCACGAAAATCTGCCCCCCTTGCCTTCACGAAGCAGGTTGATACGACTCGTATGCATTGATCTCCCAGAAATTACTGTAGCTGACCAAAATAAGCAAAAATGAGAATATTGAACACGATTCAAAAGTAAATATACTTCCTATACTGTATAAGACCTAGCTATTAAAGTTGGAATGATTATGAAACACGAAAGATCTATGCAAGCGTAGGTAGTACCAAAAACACCACAAAATTAAGATGGACAAGGATTTGAATCCCTATCTTCATTGGAAGGAATTGTATAACTCAGTGGGCTATAACAAGTCATAACAAAACTATAATTTATACAGTATAGACTCAAACTGGAAGTACTATTGTGATAAGAAGTAGAAGGGTCAGGCCAAATGTTTGCTCGAATAGTTTATAGTTGCCCTACAAAATATACATTTTGTGGTCAACCACCCCCTCCCTCCCACTTCCAACATTCGCATAAATCGCGTTACAGCCAATTAACTATTACGTAGCGTCCTTTAAAATGGAGGTTTGTAGATAAGACGCCTTATCAGCCATCGAATATACATTTATACACTCTATTGTCAAACGTTTCCGAAACAGTCGCGTTCTGTGGCGTATCTTGCTGTTCTGAACCGCGCACTTTGTAATGTCGTGACCTCCCGCGGCACATTGCATTCCGAAGTCATTACACTTAAATAAAGCCTGCAAATTATTAAACGCGTTACGAGGAAAGCTAATGGCGAAGTTTTAATATGAAATGCGAACGGCTCTTGAGATGTAAATAGTTTGCGAAACAGTGCTTTGACGAGGGTCGCGGGACCGGTAGTTTGAACGTCGGAAGTCTCGATATAGACAAAACGGCCTTGATTTCCGAGGTAAACATTCAATCTGACAATCATGCTCGCGACCCAGCCAGCCGACGAAGGCCGAGCGAAGATGTCTGAATCGACGAACGAAGTTATAAAATTTGATGTTGTCGTTGTTGGTTCGTGTATGACAGACCTTGTGAGGTATGGGCTTTGTTAAATTTCTTCTCCACATGCTTTGCTGCGAAAGCGAAGCGCAATATGGTTTTAATTTTTGTACGATCTTCTGTTGTAGTTATGTCAGCCGTCTACCGAAAGCCGGCGAGACACTACATGGCAGCAAATTTTCTATGGGTTTCGGCGGCAAAGGAGCGAATCAGTGCATAATGGCTGCCCGTTTAGGTTGCGACACTGCAATGGTTGCGAAGGCAAGTATAATTTTTATAACTCTCGTGTTAAGGGCTTTTTGAACAGCCTTACAACATGCGAAGCATGCTATTAAATTGCTAATATGAGGTAATATATTAAAACGTGACACGATAATTTTATATAGATTTTATTTTGTTATTTAATAATTGCTTGCAAATGTTACAGCACATCCTAAACCCAAGTTTATTATAAACCATCTTTACAATACTGTTTCAACTTTGCAACATTGTTTTCGCCTTTCAAGTTTTGCATTTATCAAAGGGTTGCCATGCACATATAGTCGCTGCAATAACAATGCTATTTCACATTTATATGTAAACTATTGGCATTGTGTTGACAGCAACGCATTCGCGTGTTCTCTCAGACAGCTCATTAATTACAAAATATAATTTGATGTTTTTGTATTTGGCCTTCAAGGATTGTCTTTTATTTGTTCCCCTACTTCCAATCGAAAAGCATCCAATGAAAACGACTTGACACTGACTAAAATGCGAGCCTCGTTAGGTTTCATATAAAATGCACATAAACATCCTGATTCGGGTCAAAAAGTTGCAGTAATGACAGTAATCATCATTGTACTCGTTACAAAAAGTTACTTTGTTACTGTACAAATGTAATTCTATAAGATGCAGGATAATTAATGTACTGTATTTCCTATATTTAAACAGAACGTAATCAAATTCGATTATTTCCCTTGCATTCTTATAGAACATTGAGTATTCTATTATTACCCCAGCAGGATGCATGCATAAAGTATCCCTTGCCATTGATAAAAGAACACTCCCTTTGCTAACACTGTGAATAAATCTATGGTATTGTTTACTTTCATAGCATGTAAATTCGGCTCTATCTCGTGTATTTTTTGCTCCAATGTAACACAATCCCATCATCCTCATGCCATTAATAGCCAGAGTACTTAGATAATTTTTAGGAATTTTTGAATTTTTGCATGTAACTTTTACAAAATGCCTCGAATGTTAAAATTTTTAGTACTGGCCAACATATAGACATACAAGAACTGTGTGGCACATCTATTTATCAAATGTAACCCCCAACATCTTAGCATAATAGTTCAAAACTGCAATCTTTTGGTGGTCCAAAGAGTCAACATTGTTTGACTCAACTAGGCCAGCTGTTTTGACAGTGCAATAAAACTCTGACCTTTAAATTCTATTATCTTTTTTGTATATCTATATGCAATTTGCCATTGTAAAGATATGCATAATTACACACATCTGCCACTTATTCTGTGCCCTAGTAATGTTTACTTTTCTGTCTGTATTCCATAATTTTGAGATAATATCATGCATAACTATCTGCCATATGCACTTGCTCCCAGCCACATAAAATGACAGCTTTGACAGTGATATATCTAATTGCTCACAACTGCTCATAAAACAATCAATCTTTTTGCACAAAGGAGGTAAAATTATAATCCGATAGCTGGCAATGTTATGTTGCAAACCTGCCATCTTCAATATGTCAAGTACAGTACACATATTTTGAGAGTATATGGCTTTTTGTACATGAAAGCCCTAGAATGATAGGATTGAAGCACTATTCTTGCCGTAGTAATGACATTGTGTCATTTTCTAAAGTTGATTTGATTTTAATTAAGAATGCAGTCGGTAATTGATCTGTTTCACAGGGGCTAGCTTTAGTATGTTGGGCCATTGCCAGAAATGATTGCAAAAATAGAAATTGTCTGGGATCGACTAGTCATAAATAATACTAACAGTTTGGTTTTAATTAACCCGGCCATATAACTATTAGGCTAATTATGTTTATACGTACTGAGTAGCTCTATCAGTTCTAAAGTAGAGGTTCTAGCTGACTTTAAACCTCTTAATTGTCCAATAGCAGAAAACCCAGAGAGCTAAATAGAACCTACACTGTTTGGTAGAGCCGAACTAAAAATCAATTTTTGCATGGAGATGCCGCATAATGCATATTACAAGAGTCAAACACTGCATCAACAACACTGAACACCCCTGTTGCTTGACGGTTAATATACAATTAAGATGCAGTTTCTCCAGCTGATCTTGGGTTCTGCTGCATATTAATGGAAAAATATATTCAGGTAATGATGTTGTTAGATGAGGCCCTGTTAGCCTAAGGGTAAATTCCGACAGCCGACATTGCCTTGAAATAGTTGCATATAGAAAATGAAATCTTATGGCAACATTGGACACAAACTTCATTGAAATTGTGACAGCAACATGGGAAAGAAAGAAAACAATAGCAAAATTCTGAATGCGACGTAGCAATGTTTTCAAGTATTTTTAAGACCTACATTAACCCATTGAGTGCAAGCACTCTCTCCTTGACAGTTAAATATAAGTAAAATTGTCTGGTGTTAGACAGAGTAAAATAATAAAGTAGGGCACAGTAGGGTGCAATACAACTTAATGGGTTGACTAGACACACAGGAAGATAGTCTGATTGACCCATAAAGTGCCAATGCTCCCTCCTTGACGAGTAAAATTGTCTGGCATTAGGTGCAATGCAATTTAATGGGTTAATAGTTATATTTAACATTAGGAACATTGGCACTGATATTCTTGTTAACATTTTAATGCCCAATACTTTCCTTTTGACATGTAAAATCATGTGGTGTTTGGCCCAAGTAAAATAGCATTGTAGCTTAATGGGTTAATTAATGGGTGAATTCTACATTGATCATGTTCTTACTGAGTGTATATCTCTGATTGTTTAGTTGGGTAAAGATTCATTTGGTGAGAGGTACATGCAGAACTTCATTGATAACAACGTGGATGTCAGTAAGTATAGCTTATTGTCAATTCATAATTTAATTTAATTTTTTCCCCATGTATAAAAAAAAGCTACTTAAAATATGTTACAATAATTTAAATGGTCATTCTCAATACCCATGTTACCAAGGCGGAAGAAATGGTGGGAAAGTGTTGTATATATTGCTTTGGTTTCGTTTATATGTTAAAAATAATTGGCCTAGCTAGCTTATTAAATCGATCGGTCACATGTTGGGTCATAACAAGGTTTGGTGGGACAAAATATAATATTTGGCCTGACAATGGCCAGTGCTCACTAATTTGCTATCCTTTGCATGCAGGTGCGGATCTAGGATTTTTCAAACATAAGTCGAACGCTGAAGGCGTGAGACATGCTAGGGGGGTCTGGGGGCATGCTCCCCTGGAAAATTTTGAAATCTAGAGTCTCTGAAATGCGATTTCAAGCGTTTCGGCGGTGAGATTTTGCAGAATTCCAAAGATTATAAAAGCTGCTCGCTTGATATCTTAGCTGCCCCACAATAATCCTCATTCAGAGACAATTCAAGTTTATTAAAGGCTGTTAAATCGTCTCGTAAAATCGGCCGCGTACATATAAATACTCGACATCGTAAAATAATTCTCCCAACTATGAAAAACCTTCATATACGGGAATATGAAAGACTGCTTTGCATGAATTTCGCAATTTTCAAGGACTGATATCC
>CACRXK020001381.1:0-55451 GCA_902702795.2 Paramuricea clavata | reverse complement strand
GGGGGGGGAGGGAGAAAAAAATTTTTTGGACATATCATTTTTCACTAACCTGTACAATTATTACTATTCATTTTTTTTCCTGAATTACATATTTTTGGCCCGATGAGCATGTTGTTAAAATTATCTGAAAAACTGGAATATGACAACATTGGGGGAGGGGAATTGTCACACCCCCAACTCCCCCCCCCCCACCAGTAAACCGCCCTGATTGAAGGGTAAGTAAATATAACAACATCTGAACCAGTCATATGTTATTATTTCTGAATAGACCCATTGCACATGACATCACCGCGCCGGTAACAATGCATCTGGAGGACAAATTAGCAATCTATGCATAATATAACTTTTGTAAACAAAGCAAATTTTGTAAAACTTTATAATAATTTTGTATTAAAATGGTTAATGTTTGCGCTGTATGTGGTTGTTGTACCCGAACAGATATTGTTAGGGAGCATCTGGAGGACACTCTAAGGATTTGTGACGTCAGTGCAATGGGTCTATACATGTCATAAAATAATGCTACTAAATAATACAGCTTACTTCATGTCACTAAATGAATTTTGATTCATTTCATCATCAGTTTCACTATCTTCAGATTCAATGTGTGGTGTCCAGTCACCATCATCATCACTTGATTCATTGCCACAACTGGACCAGACATAATAGTCTGATGATGGTTCATGTTCACTTTCTTTCCCAGTGTTGGCTGGTTCACTTTCACAACAGGACTCATCTTCATCATCACTGCAGACATCACTATCACTATCATACTCAATAGGAGGTACTTGCTATACAAAATAAAACAAAGTCACTAGCTTTTTAAATACACTGTTCTTGGCATTCTGACACTACATAAGAGAAAAGAGCCTATGACATCTACCAATATACAGGTACATGGCTGCATGAGTACATAACAGTATTTCCCCAGATTATGAGGTTATTCCCTTATGAGGTTCTTCTTCAAATAACGACTGATTGTGAATGATGAGACAGTATATTTACTATTTGTAGTTCTTTCACACTCTCCTTTAGTTCACTTACTCTCCGCTTAAGATGGTTGTTGGATCGCTGACTATTCTGCAACTTAGATTTATAATGGTTACAACAGCTTGTCTCTTTGCTTTGTGGGGCTGTCTCATTAATCATATTAGAACTTGCTTTGGTTGTTTGTTCAATGTAGGTCACTGATTTGGATACTAAAGCTTGATCATTTATGTAGTCAAGGGTATCACAAGAGGTTGTTGAAGGTTCTATGGCTGTTGACATGCTGGCAGAATCAGAATGGTGGTGGGAATCTCTTACAGGCAAAGCTGCATCACCAAGGGTTTGTTTTAACACGTTTAGTGTCTGGCATATCATTAATTTCAGCCATTACTCCGCGTCTCACCTATATAATATTTAATAATGAAAATTTTAATCAATATTGTGGCATTTTATATGCTTCGTATATACCGAGTTACATTTCTCATATAGTAGGAGTTTGGCTTCGACTACAATTATTACAAAATACTGTGCTACAAATATATCCCCATAGAGTATTGTCTATTTTAATACAGTAATAGTCCATTTTGTAGTACACAACAGAACTATTAAAATTGTATTATAAAGTCGTACACGTACGTACCTGCCGTTTTCCTCGTTGAGAAAGTATATTTGGAGTGGCAATGTCAGTTGTATCCCTGGTCGGAATAGATCCTTTGATTAACACTCTATTCAGCTTGACAGTGGACATTTCTTCAAGCTGTGGTGCCAAGCATCTTGTGTAGCATGAGTCTTCGAAATGTGTGGAACACAATGAAGCATACTTGCTTGGCTTGCGAAAATCATGTCGATGTCTCTGGACAAATTTCACCCATTTCTCTCATAAACTTGCATCAGAAGGAAACTGCTGCATAGGGTCGGAAATTAATTGTATTACTTCACTGAGCGGACAAAACACTTGCTCAAGTGAATTAGCTGAATCCTTAATGGTTACTTTACTACGTAGTTACTAAAACATGGAACAACCCTACAACGACCCTATGCATCTTCTTGCAGTCAAAAAGCAACAGGAACTTCGGATTTAAGTATTTTCACTATCTTTATAATATAACTCTTATAAAAAAGACAAAAACCGGAGCTCGAAAACACACGTCTGATGCCAAAGGCAGACAAGGTGTGTTATCATGCAACTTATTGTTATATGCAATAATCTTTCGAGTTTCGTATAAATTTATATCAGTACCTCGATATATACCATGTTTATACGTGTCCCAGGGCAAGCGAAAATGCAGATAGAGTAATAGGATATTCACTTGTACTAAATCTCCAACTGCACTAAATTCCCTGAGTGTCTAGTTACAGTCGTTAAAAATACAGAAATAGACCAATAGACACACATTGTGTTGAAATCATGTATTTATAGGTATAGCTACATTTATAATATTGTCAACAAATATTAACAATTCTAGGTTTGATTTCTTCTTTTCATCACTATTTTCACTTGAATGTGAGTCACCGTACGATTCTTCATCACAGCTCGCTTTGCTCCCATGCGAATGTTCACTTTCTGAAATTTCTGACTCTCCTTTGTACAAAGACATCATTGAAATAGTAGTGAAATACAATCAAAACATTCGGTGTGTTGCGTGAATGACGTCACATCCTCTTCAAAATGCCTTCTCGCTTAATTGGGCGCGTAATTGGCAAATAAGAATTGTAAAAAAGTCTGAAAGATGAACGAATTTTGCCTTGAAATTTGGTAAGAATATCAAGCATACGTTGTATTTCTGGATTATGAAAAAAAAATTGATGATAGTGCCATTTCATTATTTCATTTTAATAACCCATCGAGTCGCATTGCACCCTGATGCACCCTACTTTAGTATTTTACTCTGTCTAACACCAGACGATTTCACTCGTCAAGGGGAGAGCGCTGGCACTTAATGGGTTAACTGGCCTATCTGCCCATGTGTCTAGTTAACCCATTGAGTCGCATTGCACCCTACTTTAGTATTTTACTCCGTCTAATGCCAGACGATTTTACTCGTCAAGGGGAGAGCGCTGGCGCTTAATGGGTTAAAGAACTTTTAAAATTATATGTAAATCTCTTTTACTGATTTAATAATTTGCGTAACTTTATTATTTCTTGAGATATTTGAACAGAAAAAATCACAAATCAGCGAGCTTTTCACCATTTTGGATTTTGGCGGATATGCATGTGACATCATAAGCAGGGTCACACGAGAATTTTATCCATAGAGCAACTGGTTATTATGAACCCAAAATCATATACTTCAGTAACTATTTGAAATAAAAAACTGTCTGATGACTTTTCAAACAAGACTTAATGTTTTCAAACAAGACTTAAACTTTTCAAACAAGACTTAATTGGTCATTTAGATGTAGTTTTATATGGTTAACCCTGCGCTTATGACGTTACTAAAATCACCGATAATGAGATAAAAATTAATCCAAGATGGCGGACAGCAAATTACTTTAAGTCAAAATATTTCAACAAATAATAAAGTTACACAAAATTGGTAAAGGAGATTAACATATAATTTTAAAAGTTCTTTAAAATGAAATAATAAAAAAAATATTGCCATATCCCTTTAAAGAATTGTATTGTCTCTTACTGATAACATCACCTCATTCTGCAGATGTGCTTCATTTGTGTTGACAGAGTACTTCTGCCCAATCAACTGAAGCAGTTTGTCAGCTAATGCCTCTGTTGGTGCACGTAACAGGACTTCATATCCTGCAATTCCAAGAAACTGTGACAAGAGTAAAAACAAAGCACAAGTTAGATGTTAATTTAACTCATAAAATCTGTTATGCAATTCTTATGAATGCAATTCGACTGGGTTTTGTATTCATTTTAAATCAAACAAGAGCTAGCAATAGTAATGTTCGATATGAGAAATTTCCAATATTATCAGTATATTTAACAAAGTAAAGGTTTTACCCAGACTGCAAAGTTGGGCACAGCCGCACCCAATATTTCTGCGCACTTTAGATGCGCAATATATATATTGTTCAATACATTACATGCCTTGCACAATGTGTTTCATAGCTGAAAGTCGGTTCACTAGAAAAACCTATTCACCTGTCCCTAAATTATTTTATCATCCATGCATTGTCTTAAAAACCAGAAACTACAATGTGTTACATGCAATTAGAAGTTAAATATGATGAGCAAGTTTCCTTGATTCACTGCTGTAGTCATTCTGTCAATGTATATATCAAAGTTCTATTGCAAGATTTCTCTTGGTAAGTTGGTCACTGACTCACTGGTCAGCTTGCATTATATGTGGGCATCTGGGCTTCTCAGTTCGGAGGGTGACTTCCCACTAGTCCGAAGGTTCACTAGTCTGAAGGTTCACTAGTCTGAAGGTTCACTACTCTGAAGGTTCACTACTCCGAAGGTTCATTAGTCCAAAACATACGCTGATTTTGAATTGCAATTACATGTTAGACTGTTACTGCTTCGCAGTAAGCATTTTTCGTACCTGCATACACACACGGAAAAATTTAAATCCATGTGAAAGTCTTTTGTCCACTTAAGAAATAATTAAATGAATAAAAGGATAGCATTTAGTTTTGTGTTTGATTTTAAATGTACTTTTCAAGTAATTATAGTACGTATACTGGTATAAAATTTAGAAAGATTTAAACTTTTCCAAGTGTATATATGTATGTGAAAAAATGTGCAACTTGAAAGCTGCCGTAGTCATTGGACATTGATCAAGTTGCACATTTTTTCACGTACATATATATATATATATACTCGGAAAAGTTTATAAATCTTTCTAAATTTTATACCGGTATAAGTATAATAAAGTACTTAAAAAACACGTTTAAAATCAAACACAAAACTAAATGCTATCCTTTTATTCATTTAATTATTTCTTAAGTGGACAAAAGACTTTCAAGTGGATTTAAATTTTTCCATGCGTGTATATGCAAGTACGAAAAATACTTAACTGGGTAGCAGCCAAGTTAAACATGTAATTGCAATTCAAAACCAGCATATGTTTTGGGCTAGTGAACCTTCGGACTGGTGAACCTTTGGACTAGTGAACCGTAACCGTTTGGAGCCTATCTACAACTCACATCATGTCTTCTTATTGCTCACAGAGGGTAAAGATTTCCTATCTCCGTCATTGTTTTAGGACAAATTATCGGGTCAGGAATGCTCCAGTCGACAATTGCACGCTCAACGAGAACATCATTTCCTTGACCGCCACTTTTCTTATGCGCTGTTACAACACCATAGAATCCCTCCACTATGGCTTCGCAGCCACCAGCAGCTAGGGCTACATCCAGTGAAATACACATTTCCTTGCCCAGAGACTCGAAAATGATGTTGTTGTTGTAAAAAGAAGCAATCAGGTTATCTTCCTGTAGTTTTGCTTTCACTACAACTCCCAATGCAAATTCAAGACTAAAAACTTGATCTAAACTTTCGCTATCAAGAGCTATGATGGAAACAAGGTGGCTCTCTTTGAACTCTGGAACTGAGTTGCCTTTTAGATCAACAAATAGATCTACACGATTTCCCAAACCAAACCAAACTATGTTCTCCAGTGTGTCTTTCAGTCTTTTGAAAACAATAACACTATTTTGCGGCAAGAGCATCAACAAACTATCACTGGAGCGGACATGAGGAAGATTGCAAACAACCTTGAAAAAAGAATTGAATTCCTCCACTCCATCTATTTCCCATTCGATCTTGTGCTCTCTGCTCATGATCAGCTTCCTGTTCTTGACTGTAAAATTGCAGAGATGAGTGAAGGCTTTTTCTAAATCAAACATATTGTAGAATTCTTTTGTGATGTTAGGAACAGACAGAGACTGGAACAAAAATCGACCAACCGAAGTAAAGTGGAACAGTCTAAAATATTAATGTATTTGCATGTTTACCACAACTTCAATCAATTAACATTTTACAAAAATAAATATTTTTATGCACGATTGTCTGATTGAAAATTGTTGTAATTAGTTCGCTATGTAATGTTCAATTACCTGAAAGGTTCCTGGTTCCTGCTCATCTTCATTATTGCCAAGTCTACCAGCATTGATCTCTTGCCAATGCTTAGCAAGCTTTGGAAGAATGGATTTGGATGGTTGAGACCCATTCTTTACATTCTTCAATTCATTTTCCGATTCTTCAATTCATTTTCCGAGTACCATGCAATAATTTTCCACGGTGGCAGATTTACCACCTGGGCTCGGATCATCAGTGAAACTACAGGCTGCAAAATATCCAGCATTCCGCAAAAGTCTACAGCAAGGTCTTCTCCACGAACCTTAAAGTCATACAACTTTAAGTTAGTTGAATTTCATGGTAACAGGGAAACTTTTTTTTATATAACAGTCATATACAGTATCATTTTTGTTCATACCTGATACCTTGTTTCATCTTCATCATCGTCACAATCTTCTCTACATCTTCTGTACGTTTGTATTAGCCCTTTGTAGCTTTCGTAGATTTTCTTCCACTGGTCAAACGACAAGCTAAAGAATCTAGTTGTTGCAAAAGTTACAGTCTCCAACACTTTTAGGTTCAATGCATCTGTCATACCTTTATACTTTTCATGTCCATGACCACTGCCAAACATTGTGTGGAATCTACAATTATATTTGATGAATGAAAAATTTTCATAAATACAATTTGAAAGCTATTCAGTATTGGCTTTATTGTGTTTTTCAAGTATTTACCTATTTGCTCGTTTGATTAACCGTTTAATCAAAGACGAAACAGGATTCCCAACTTCCCAAAGATCAGCCATGGCCAAGTCCATCCAATGTGAAATATCTCAGGGGGTAAAGAAAAATTCGTCTGATGTTTCACTGTTTCCAAGTTCTTCAATTGGGGCTTCTTGAAAGGTAGAGCATTGATATTGGCCATCTGCATGAACAGCTATATGGGGGGAAATATACATGTGTTCAGGGGCGTAACTACTGGGGGATATGACACCCCCCTCCTATGTGCAAAAATGGAAACATTTTCGGGCAAATTAACAAAATTCGTAAAAAGTGAGGGTCAAAAAATTTGTTGTAATATTTGGAAAAAACTTTAGTGATTTTTAATAGAAAAAACGTGAAGAAATTTGGAAAATTCTGTGTATTGTCATTGCTTCCGTCCTAAAACATAATGGTGTAGCAAAATTTTTTTGTAGATAGCGGAAAGTGCATGTCGTCAGGCAATAATTTTTGTTTGGGCAAAAACTTATCACCCTCTCCCAGTTACCCTCTTACATGTATTTTGTGATGGTCATAATAAATGAAACAAATTACACATTTGAATGTACATGTAATGATGTACATGAAAAGTACAAACAACACCTCCTATAAAATGCATCTCGTCCGCTTGAAAATCTAACTTTTCTTTTAAGACAGTAGAAATTTAGCAAGATCTTGACCATAGCCAACCCTGAACTTCTTTTGTTTCCTTGTCAACTGTGTATACAGTTGGAGCATTCAAGGCATTGCAATACGTTTTCCTTCCACATGGATGAGAAGGACAGCATGATTTGTTTCTCTATGAGGGGTAGACTTGTCAACTGCAAGGGATATGTGAGGTGGAAGACCAGTACATTCCAAAGGCTTTCTTAGGTACTTCTTGGTTTGGATTAGGTCATAATGGTATGCTGCTTTAATTATTTCGGGGAACTGGTTCCTGTTATGACAAAAAGGCTTAAATTAGTCTAAACCTAGGATATGTTCGAAGTGACCAAAATATGCCCCTTTCAGACTTACCAACCATGCCCAATATTTCCAACATTGACACCAGCATATGCAAGAAATTAGGGTGCACCGGATTTCAAATCCGGCCAGAATTCCAGCCAGATTTAACAAATTTTCCTGCATCCGGCTCGATTTGGACAAAATACGGCCGGATTTAAATTTCTGTTTTCACCTCAAAAATTCACCAAGAATGGGGTAAACCATCAATTTGGCAACTTTAAAGTTTAAAAAACACTTATATTATTATAAAATATTAAGTTATTAACAAAAAGATATTTAAAAAAGGTTTAAACACAATCAAAAATCTAAACTGACACTAACTAAAAATAGTAAAAAACATAAACCGGCATTTTGAATACTGAATTATCACAATTTATCCTCAATTGTCCCCATTACCGGTTTATTTCAAATCCGGCCGGAATTTTTGTCCAAATCTGGTAAATCCAGTTCCGACCGGATTTGAAAATTCCAAATCCGCTGCACCCCTACAAGAAATCCGACCTGCCTTTCATATGCCATCCCTGCAGCCTTCGATTTGCATGTGTGGATTGCAGCACTTACAAGAGTGGTGTTGATTTCCCTTGTCTTCATCTGCATCTTCTTCTCTTTAAGTGTGAACTGCTTGGCTTTGTAATGTTCTTGTCCACCGCTTCAAGGAGAACTGCACACAAGATGTTCAATCAGTGCATTTCTGAAGGAGTACCAGGTTTGGTTAGAACCAGTCATGATAGCCTCTGCTTTCTCCTTTGCGTATACAAGTCCTGCTCCCCAATAACTGTTTAGTTGCATCCTATATATTGTATTTAAATAAACTCTAGACAACAGCAAGTTGATTTACAGTAACTCTAGTTAAAACAACTATTGTAATCTTGACTTACTACACTTACACTTTCTTTCTTGGTTGAGATATTATTGCAAATAAGAAAATTACTACAGAGATGTAAGAAAAGGCTAGTGGAAAAATATAACGTACAAAGTTTATACATATTTTACATGACCATGTGCACTGTGCACCCGCACCTCGCTACAATTATCCGCACTTGCACTTTTACTTCATGTTATTTTGCGCACCTGCAAGTCATTTTACGCACCCGCACCTATTTTACTCAAGCTTTCCGCACCCGAGATCTCAGCAGTCTGGGGTTTTACTAATACTAACCCTATTCCAAATACTAACCCTATTCCAAATACTAACCCTAATCCTAACCCTACTCCAAGTTTGGTTCTAAACCAGTCTAACCCTACTCCAAGTTTGGTTCTAAACCAGTCTTGAAGAAAATGTCATTCTGAGGTCAGTGAACTAACCTTCCCTAAATTCAAAGCTGTTTTGAAGGAATTTCAGTCATTTCAATGAGATTTTTAATAGAAATATTGATTATTTTGCTATATCGTACCGAAACATTCCGGTATATCGGAAATTTCGGTATATCGGAAATTTTGGCATATTGGTATTACTGAAAAAGTCATACTGACATTGGATTTCATTTTTAAAGTTTGTTCATTCACTGCAACCAGGTATATCAATCATGTTTCACTCGCTACTCTGGTTTAAATAATTGATTACAAAGCCCAGTCGAATTGTAATCAAGACCCAACGTTTCGACATTCCAGTCTAGTGTCTTGATCAGGGATGATCTAAAATTGCAATTGTGGCTTCTTAAATAGATAGCTTAAGATCTACTACGTTGCAATAAGCTAGGACGTCAGGGCTAAGCAGAGGACTGGGACTAGGACGTCGTCCTAAATAAATAAACTTCCACTTAAGATTCACAACATAGACATTTATAAAACTATAAATATTCACATCCTTTTGACAACGAATTTAAAAGAGACCTGTGAACCATTACCGTTTGTTATGCTCTTGTATTTATGACGGTAAAACTCTTGTTGTGAGGTTGTCGACATTTTGTGGATGACGAGCAAATTGAGAGAGACACATGCACACTTCAAAAACTATTACCAATTTACTTCCATTTGCCACCCTAAATATTTGACGTCGTAGACACTTGAGCTATTGACTTATTTGGACAACGTCCTAGTCCCAGTCCTCTGCTTAGCCCTGACGTCCTAGCTGGCGTCGTAGATCTTAAGCTATCTAATACCCAAGGGATGACGTCACCTGCCAATGAGATGCATATATTCCTCTGGCAAATAGGCACCGTCATCCCTATTCAAAGCATGATTATTCATATTTATATGCCATGCTTCTGGGCAAAGTCTTTGACCATAGCGATTATTTGTGGTAATTACTTTAGAGTTTTCCCACACAATTTCATGTTTGGTGTAACATACATGTTCAGCTAAAGCTGGTTTTCCCTTGTCTAAAGTTGAAACAGCCTTTTGATGTTCTTTTAGCCGTGTACCAAACTGGCGTTTAGAATTACCCAAATACTCTTTCTCGCAGTCAATGCATGGTATAGAATATACAGCATGCACGCCGGGCTGGAAGAATGCGAATCGCGCCATTTCAAAATTATTGCACCTGCATTTTATCCAGCGGAATTTCGCAAAAATAGTAATTATTTTTTCAAGATGGTGGCCGAACTCCTAGTGAACATGCATGAAATTACAAATTCTTATGTTAAAAATGCTCGAAATCGTTCACTTGCAAGAGATATCTCTGGTGACCTTATACAGCTTTCAAGAGCTGTTATAAAGAAACATACATTTCCAAATGATAAAGCTTTTAAATACCATTTGACGCAGCCTTCGCGAATGTTATCATGAGCAATTGTACTTTGGCACAAAGTAATACTCCGGAAAATGAGAAAAAAGCCTACTTGTTCACGACCATGGACAGTACGATTCACATGGAACTTTCCTACAGAAATATTTAATTGCCTTAAGGTCATTGCTGAGACAGGGGAATGCGGTGGTGTTGTAGCAAAGAATACTCGGAATGTGGAAGAAATACATGTGAAACAACATGACAAATTAATATATCTGTTCTCCACATTAGCCAACAAATACAAGATCTCGCTTAGTGAAGAAGAAATTTTGTTTAAGCGGGAAAAGGATAGCTCATACAGTAAAATTGTAGTTAATGAAAGTCATCCTGCAAAATTCCAATACTTGAAGAGCACTGAAATCTTGACATTCAGCGCAAGGTATGGGCATTTCAACAGATTTGGAGTGCCACAATACACTCTGGAATGATTATATACTAAACTACTTGGACTGTAAAGTAGTTCTGTGTTTTACATAAAGTTTTGTTGATCATTCTCAAAACACCAACAATAATTTTGATGTGCATCTAATGCATCTAATGTGAAAATTATAAATGATTTGAATGTATCAATGTATTATATTATTATTTTCAAGTACTCAAATGCAAACATGCCCATGCAACCCTGCAGAATAAACGAGCAGAATTGTTTCATTAGGTCTAAAGCCACTCAGTCTCGTGCTGTGATGTATTTATTAACAGTACATAATTATGGATTAATATATTTTTTATTAAATGAACTGTTAATAATTTTAGATTTTAGAATTATAACACATTTTCCATTTTGATATACAAATATGAAAACAAGAGTTAAAGTTTGAAAATGAGAAATGAAAACAAGATGCCTTCATTCAGATTCGTGCAGGAATTTCTATAAGGAATTCCATATCTTATAGTAATTCTTGTAGGAATAGTCTGAAATTCTTATAGCACTCCCTATGGGTACCACCGAGGGAATTTTTAAGGGCGAATTTTTTATGCTATTGAATATTTTTTAAAGAGACTGATGTCTATAGCCAATGAAGAATATACAAGCAAAATTTAATGAAAAGATATTAATTAATGAGAAGAACAGTTAATTTAAGTGAATTAAATTACCTCTCATTGTAGTTCCATGGCTGCCAAGTGCAGTCTGAATCAGTCCCCAGTGATCTATTTACTGTATTTTTGTCATCATCATTAACATTTCCAAATGGTGAGAAGTAGAACGCTGAGTTTGGGAGCTCACCGCTGAAAAATGAAGCCCATTTCATATCTGATGGTACCAAGTCAAATGTAATTTCACTTGGAAATTCTGACCACCATCACCAGGCAAATAGTAAACTTGGTTTTCAATATTGCCAATTTCTGCCATTAACGTCTGACAATATCTGATCATTGAAATGTGTGACTCACTGCAGTTAGCACCTGCAAGGAGAAAACATTCACTTTCGCTTGCAATTTGATCACCAACATTAAAAAAAGAAATGAGCCAAGCAGTGGCCTCATCAACCTTGCTGAAAGGGGCACCGTCTGCCCCAATGGCTACTCTGAAGTGGTATGGCTAACTTCCAAAATGGATGAAGCCGTTGATCAATTTCTCTGCTCAGCTCTCCAAGCTGTTGATCAATTTTGATGTACATGCTAGCTAGTTCTTTCAAAAAATCTTCTAGTTCTCTGTACGCACCATCAACTTTCATATCATCCTCCAAATCATCACATAATTCCTCTTTAATATACTTTAGATTTCCAATGTCTATTAAGTTGACATATTTGATCAGCAATTTTGGCAAATTTGTTTCGGGCATAAATTGTAGACCAGCTCTTGCATTGTTCTTGCTACTGGAGTGTGTTGCAAGACTTGAGCATATGCTTTTATACTGTTCTTTGCTCAGCGGCTTGCTGGAATAAAGCACATTCAGACTTTGAATTCTATTTGCAGAGCTGTCTTCAAATGCTTTGTTGTGGTCTTTCACTACTTTAGGAACAACCCTTCATCAATTTTTGTGAATTTGTCATATAGTGAATCAATGCAGCTGGTGTAGCTACATTGACTAATGTTACCCACATGCCATCCAGAGTAGGTTGCATGTCATCATCACTTCCCCCATGAACACTTGAACAGAAACTCACTGTTTCCTTTGTTATTCTTTGACCAGACCGAGTAGCAATAGGCACTTCATATTGGTCTGAATTGGTATCCTTAATTTTTGTGTCTTTTTCTTTTGTGGACTTTTCTATTACTCATAGGACAGACTCCATCACCAAAATCTAATTTCAGGTTATTAACTTCATTTATGATACGATCAACCTATTAATACAAAAGCCACATTAACAAAAACAGAAATGTAATACATTATAGTGAACAAATCTATAATGATTGCTTATATATGAGTGGAGTTGTAATAATATTTTCATGAACTGAAATATTGAATGAAGTGACTATATTATTTTATTTATTTATTTGATTTTGCCCAATATTTATTTATTTACATGAAAATTCTAATATTAAGGAAGAAGAGGGCTAGGAGTCTATTTGAAACCATTTGGCTTTTTTACTTAGACCCCTAGAAATATATTTACAATTGTTTTTTAATAATTAAGTAAACCAGTTCAAAATCAAATTATTACAGTAGTCAATTTTGCGAATATATACGGTATATTATAATAATACAATTACAATTTGATATTCATAGTAATCAATAATCATAGAAATAAGCGTGTGGTGATTTGTTGTGCCCTATAGTTTGATAGAATTTATAAACTTCCGGTAGTTAATTAGATATGAAGAAAGTGTTTCTTTACCTCTCGTTTGAAGACGAAATGTGATTTTATTTGTTTGAAGTCTTTTGCAAGACAGTTCCAAATTTCGATTCCTTTGTTTGCTAGGGAATGTTTTGAGTAATTTGTTCTTTTGTAAGACTTGTGAAGGAGCGATGCATTTCTGGTATTGTGATGATTTATCTCGTTGTTGGATACAAAATAATTACAAAAATTTCTGGTAAATTTCGTACTTTGTAGTATCTGAACATAAATAAACTAGTTAAATACTCATTTATTTTGTAGATGTTGAGTATCTTAAGTTTCTTAAATATCGGATCAGTGTGCTCAAAATAAGAACTAAACGTTATCAATCTTACAAGTTTCTTTTGAATGGTGAAAAGTTTTTGAATACGTGTCTTATACGTATTCCCCCAAATAAGGTTACCATAGATAAGATATGGATAGACTAACGCATAATAAATTAGTTTTAGAGAATTAATATTTGTGAAGTATCGGATTTTGGAAATTATTGCAGTAGCTTTGATAATCTTTTTTGAAACTAGTTCTATATGATATTTCCATGTCAAACATTCATCTATCACAATCCCAAGGAATGTTATACTTTTGACCTGTTTAATATTGTCATTATTCATTGAAAGTTTGATATCATGACTTGTTCTTTTGTTTGGAGATTTGAATAAAACAAATTTTGTTTTTTTCGTATTAATCGATAACTTATCAACATTAAGCCAATCTGTGATTTTATTTATTTCTGTTTGTATTATTTCATTCAAAGTCTTAAGGCAAGTGTGACTATGAAGTATACTTGTATCATCTGCAAATAATACCATGGAAACAAGTTCGCTGCAATATTGAATGTCATTTATATACAGGAGAAATAATAAAGGTCCTAAAATAGATCCCTGAGGAACACCAATGACCAGCAGCTGGTCACAGTTTATCAAATACTAAATATCAATATACTGCCGCCCATTTAGTATTTGATATAAACCGTGACCGGCTGACAGTCATGAATGTTCCATTTAACAATGAGGGCACAGTCGAGTTGAATGGGAAATTATATATATATATATATATATCTTTCAAAAAAAGAAAACCATTTTTACAATTGCACAAATATAATAGAATTATTTATAGTAACAACAGATAATTTTGTTAACCCAACTAGGCATACTAGGGCAATTCATATAAGCAGGATTGACCAGGCAAACAAAATCTTATCTCTTAAACAAATGTTTAATACCTATAATTTGCAAAAATATCCAATACAGAAAGACAGTAGAAGATACATTACAATTGGGTACATATATGTCACATTTCTTAAAGGGCCTCATGTCTCTACACTTACTTTTCTTTTCAGCCTTTTCAGTTGACCATTCTTTTGTTTTAATAATTTTGACTTTGTGAGATATTCCTCTTGAAGCAGCTTTCGTCTCTGGGACAAAGTTCCAAGTGGAAATCTATCTCGCGAAATAGCTTTATTGCTCCTTGGCCTATACCTGCCTTTTCTCCCCATTACTGCATTGAAACAAACGATTTTCGCCGTACAAATTCCTAAGAAATGAGCAGAAAGATCCCGAGTCAGATACGTTCAGAATATCATTTTAATAACTTAACTAGGTATCCATGGTTTTAAAATTTTCCAGTAAATTTCTGAATAAAAGAAAATCCTTATCTAACACAATGTTCACTTTCAATTAGCACGAACCGAGAAACAAATCCGTGACAAGTAAAAGTACAATATTTTATGTTCTACATACCGTACACATCTTCAAAACGGCTTAAATGAAAGCTGAAGAAATGCGCTAAACAATAGCTCTCATGAATTTTCCATGTGACCACCGCTGACAAGGAAGTAGAAAAATATTCATAAATAGCTGTTAATATGGCTAAAAATAGAATTTCCGCCATATTGGATTGAAAGTCCGTCCGCCCATCAGAATGGCACAATTTCCGATCTTCCAGCCCGGCGTGATGAGTTTTCTGATTTGTTTTAACAGGATCCCTTGGCTCTCGCAATAATCATGAAGGCTCTTTCACTGTTGAATAACAGAAATACGTATTCTATTCTCAAGTCTGATCCTACAGGAAAGACTCAAAGAGGTTTAAACGCCAAGTTACTTCTTTTGAAGAAATCCAATATTATCAGCAAGGCTACATATGAAAAGTTATACAGCAGTGATGGACTATCTCCGCATTTCTATGGTTTACCGAAAATCCATAAACCGGGAATTCCATTGAGACCTATTGTGTCCTTTGTGAATTCTCCTACATATGGAGTTTCAAGTTTTTTTGCAAAAATTTTGTCACCTGTGGTGAGGAATACCGAAAACACTGTAAAAAATTCCTATCCTTTTGCAGAATTTGTAAGAGGTAAGACTCTTAAAGCAGATCAAGTGTTGGTATCATTTGATGTTGTTTCCTTGTTTACAAACATCCCAGTTGATCTTGCCATCAAGGTTGCGACAAAAAGACTAAGACAGGATGCCACTTTGTTACAAAGAACATCCTTGCCTGTAGAAGATATTGATTTTCTGTCTTTTTGTCTCAACACCACATACTTTGTGTTTGAGGGCTGTTATTATCAACAGGTTTTTGGAACAGCGATGGGGTCACCAGTATCGGCAGTAATTGCTAATTTAGTAATGGAAGATGTCGAACAAAGAGCTTTAGCCTCGATCTGTTCCAGTAACTCTATCATTTTGGAAACGTTTCATCGATGATGTCATCTCTGCAGTTTCTAGAAATGAAATCGATATTCTGCTGCAACATTTAAATTCCATTGAGCCGTCCATCCAATTCATGGTAGAACGTGAGATAAATGGACATTTAGGTTTTTTAGATTTGAATGTGCACAGAACTGTCGAAGGGAAGTTAGAGACTGATGTTTATCGCAAACCCACACACACAGACAAATACTTGTCATACGACTCTCATCACCCAGTAAGCCATAAAAGATCTGTAGCAAAAACATTGCTTCAAAGAGCTGAATCTTTGCCATCAAACAGTGATTCTCAAGCTAATGAACGTGAATATGTTCTAAATATTTTAGGGAAAACGATCACCCAAAACGTTTTCTTAATAATTGCCTGTGATCACTTGTTTGTAGGAACCAAAATAACTCCGAGGTTGATACCTCTGTTAAGGGTTATGCAATAGTTCCATATATTCAAGGTGTCACAGAACCAATCAAGAGAATCTTAACTCTTAAGTAATTGTAATATTAAGGTTGCCTTAAAACCCTATTTGACTTTAGGCCATATTTTCGCAAAGCCAAAAGATCCTGTTAAAACAAATCAGAAAACTCATACTGTATATTCTATACCATGCGGTAACTGTGAGAAAGAGCATTTGGGTCAGTCTAAATGCCAGTTTGGTACACAGCTAAAAGAACATCAAAAGGCTGTTTCAACTTTAGACAAAGGAAGATCAACTTTAGTCGAACATCTATGTTACACCAAACACAAAATTGTGTGGGAAAACTCTAAAGTAATTACCACAAACAATCGCTATGGTCAGAGACTTTGCCTAGAAGCATGGCATATAAATATGAGTAATCATGCTTTGAATAGGGATGACGGTGCCTATTTGCCAGAGGAATATATACATCTCATTGGCAGGTGACGTCATCCCTTGGGTATTTAAGAAGCCATGATTGCAATTTTAGATCACCCCCGATGAAGACACTAGACTGGAGTGTCGAAACATTGGGTCTTGATTAAAGTTGGATTTAATACCGGTATTTTCGGTATACCGAACATCCCTAGCTAGCAAGCGAAAACATTTCTTGATGTCTGATATATCAGCCTGATATATCAGCCTGCCATTGAAGTTGAAGTCTTATTCTTTTTTTTATATAAACATATTTATTTAGACACATTTTTCTCCAAGAGCTCATAGCTCATCGTGGGAGATTATGTGTAAATATTTACAATATTTTTTTGAAGTTTAATAAATTAAGAAAGAGATAAATAGATATAGAAAGAAATGAAAAGAAAAGCATCATCAATTAATCTTTAAGAGAATCGATTAGAATTAAGTATAAATAATTGAACATTACTAAGTAATATTACGTTTTCATCATAGCTAAGTAAGTCAGAACCATGCAGAAATATTTGAAGTTTCTGTTTGTCTGAAAACCTGAACAATGCATCATTGAACAACCTTGCAGTTGAGGCAGAGAGAAGATCGTGCTGAATGGCGTATTGAGTACAATAAAGAAAATAACGAGTAATGGTTTCTGTTGTTCCCCAACAATAGTCACAAAAAGGAGGTTTGCAATCAATTTTATATAGATAAAAGGTGAGCTGGCAGTGACCTAAGTGCAACCTTGTGTGAAGTATGGAACTCTGATGGTTAAGAAAAATATTAAACAATTTATTATAACCAGATCTACAGTATGTGTTACGCAGTCTATTCTTGAAACTAGAAAGTGGAGTAGCATTTCGTAGCTCAGTAACTAATCTATTCCAATCTGCTACCGTAGATGGAAAAATGCATAAATAGCAACAAAGCTTAGAAGGCATTTTAGTTTTGCAAGGACTCAGGATAAAGGCCAATGAAAATTGATATCGTGTTTCTCGTCCACAATTTTCAAAAATTTGGAGTGGGATTTTTTTCATTTTTCATTTTCCAGCATTGGCGGGACCACAATGTCGGGGTCAATGAGGATGAAATATTTCAGAAATTATTCAATTTATGCTCACCAACAAATTTTGTTTTTTAAAACCTCTTCAATGTTAAACTCATTTACTCAATACAGGTCCCAAGTCCCTGGCTTTGGGGCAATAGGCCATTTTTTTTCTTCAGTGGTGGGGCAGAGGAAGGAGCCCAGTGGGGCAAATGCCCCACCAGTCCATGGTATTAAAAAATGCCTTGCGAGAAACAGGATATCAATTTTCATTGGGCTAATGGTGGATTGGCGGGACCACAATGTCGGGGTCAGGGAGGATGAAATATTGCAGAAATTATTCAATTTATTTACATTTTTCAACATAAAAATTTGTTTCAAGTTGAATTTACTAAATATAAATCAAGTGTTAGAGCTGTTTGAAAAACAAATGTGATAAAACATAGAGACCTGACACACCAGATGAGTCTTGTGTCGCATTGTTTCTCCGAGACCCTACAAAATAAAAGAAAACAACCACTATTAAAAGCGATAGAGTATCAACAATAAAGCAACTTTATGTAACTTACCACTGGAAATAGATGGCTGACAATTTTGAATTCTGTTTGATGTTAATTAATGCTCTTCATAAAACGCGTCAAAGTTAGTAGTAAATATCAAACAGCTATATTATTTCAGACAAAAATACTGGGAGCCTGCATTAAACCAGGTGTGTTATTACGTTAAAATAACTTACTCTTCAAAGTAGTTGAATTGGTTCTGCATTTCCGTCGACCTGTTCGCACATCAGAGGACAATACATTTTACACAGTTTTTCACCAACACTTACTATTTTTCCGCACAGTGAAAAAGTGCTTTCACAAGGTGGGGAAAAAATTTGAACAAAAAATAAGAGCAATGACTGTATCAGCCAATCAGGATTTTCCTTTCCTCCCCCAAATAAGGAAGCAAACGTTCAAAAAGATAAATCAACCAACCAATAGGAAAGCACCTGTTGAATGAACACTAAAAATACAAATTTGAAACTTGTTTTCAAAAGTATGTGATCATGAATATTCATTCATATTCATAATCTGTTTTGTGTTTATTCAGTAAGACAGTGAAGAGAAAAAGACAATCAGTCTCAACATGTGTTGACGGCAAGAAAAGTTCAACGCACATGCACAACTGATGAACACGGAAGAAGAAAGGGAGATATTAGAAGATGGTGGCATAAGAGTTGAGGATGTCTACGGCCATAATGGCATTTCATCAGATGAGGAAAGTATACCAGGCGATGACATGGGGGGAGGTATTTTTTAACGCCGAGGCGGAACAAATTATTGATGAAAATGGTGACAAAGACTCCTTCCCGTTTCCAAGTGAGAAGTTTTTTTCTGCTGTATTGTTATGCACACAGTATCATGAGACTGAAGGTAAGAGCAGCATTCTTCCGCAATACCAATGGACCATATTGACTATACCATATTTACGCGTTTAAGTGCCCCTAACGAGCACAATATTGAGGGACCATGCAAAATTTATTGTACCACAGGGCCGGAGCAAATCAATTTTTCACTTTAAAAAAATGCAAGCCCTGCTTAAATTGGCATGATAAAAATCTCAAGCCCTGCTCCTCAGGTGTATTAATGCCTGGGTCCAATTACATCAATAAAATTAAATAAAATTAAATAAAAGAAAAATCATTTAAATATTCTTATTGCACTTGAGTGGATGTTTTATAAATTAATGTTGTTAGTACAGGTACATTAATTTTTTTTTAACAAAATCTCGACGTTTAATACATCGTGATTTTTTTTTTAACATATGGTTGCTATGTAATAGATACAATAAAATATATAAAAAATTAAACAATGTTAGAGTTCCATTCAGAAAGTTCCATATCACTGGTAGACGGTGGTGAAACTTTCCTCAATGTTCGACTTCCTCGCAAACAAAGAATTTGAGCTTGAAGCAGGGCAAACGCAATCTTTCTCCTTAGCCAGTTAGTGGTTACAGAGGGGTTGAAATTCTTCTTGGTGGCTAACTTCTCTGCCAAAGACGAAAGGAAATGATGTGTTTCTCTACCACATCCACCATAGGCGCTAAATACAACTGGTATGAAGGAGCCATGCTCGACCTGGACTATGTGCTGGTTGTAATGTTGCTTCTTTTCTCTTTCGTTCGCGTTGAAAGAACTGGAAAGGCTCTGGCGTTTATGTGTTGAGGCATAAGGATTAAAAACCCGGACATCAAAGAATGCCTTTTCACATCTTTGCCAGAAGCCCCTCGCAGCAAAGTCAACTCTGGCATCATCAGCGGAGTTTGCACTTGGTGGAAGCACTTCGCCGGTCAAGGGAGCCAAGGCTGGTTCCGTCGAAACATCGGAACCAGCCTACAGGTACATTAATGCCAGGGTCTCAGTTTGTGTATTTAGCGAAAATAGACAAAAAATCATAAAAAAATAAACATGGCCTTCATTATTACCATTCAAGTTTTATATGATTTATCAAAGGAGATTCTAAAAGTTGACCTACTTTCGTTGTCATGACAACGATCACATGATGAATATTTCGAAAAACAACACAAAAAATTATACGTTTTATTCAGAGGCTCTGCAGCAGTATAATTCGTGACTGAGAGGACGGAGAATTGCGATAATCATTCACACATAATATCACTGTTTATTGAATAAATCCGGAAAGTTTACATTTAGGCTTCGTTTCATTGTTTTATGCGGCTATATTATGATGATCGGCATCAAACGAATGTTAATTGCGTCATTAAATGTTATCTACAAATAAATGTGTGGTTTCCAAATTAACGCAGGAAACTTTGTTCCCTTGTTAATATTTTTAGCTAACAAAAATAGCAAAATTTCGTCAAATTACCCTGCTGCAAGTCGAACACGTTTTTCGCGTGATGAATTTCACGCGCCATAATGAAACAGTCTGCCGCTTATTGTAAGGGATATTATATTTCCAATAACAACATTCATTGTCCATTCAAGCCGATATCTTGAAGCATAGTTAATGCTTGAAGGGAAGTATGCCATGGTGGAAAAGACCGAGTGAACTATATGTGCTATTAATTTGTAATTCACAAGCAATTTTTCAATGAAAATAAGAAACAGTCAACAATTAATGCTGAATAATCGCAAGATAGCGCACTATAAGAAGCTTTTATTTATCAGCAGTTCAAAGGTCAGCTGTCGCAATGATACAATACTTATTGCTATACAAAGAGCCAATTATTACATCAAAACTGAATAGTATACAGACTTCTTTGCATTGTATATTGCAAAATAATCCTGTCGCTCATATATACTATATTTTGATTTGAAGCAAACGCCCGAATTCACTAAAATACTCACACAAGGGGCGAATATTCTAAGAGACGAGTTACTGACAGATCGCGCGTGCAACACGCGCGCAAGATATCATCCAAGCGTGGGCAGACCCAGACATGCCTGATGCCTGAGGATGCCAACTTCTGAACCGGAAGTCATGTGACTTGTATGATGCAATATATACCGATAATAATACAAATGTGCTCTGCCAGGTAGGATTAACCTTCTCCTGCAGCAATCTGACAATACAAGTAGCAAGATATAAACTTGTTTTAATATGCCCTGTGTTGGAAAGTTGGAATTATATTAGTTGTGACCATAAATAGCGAAGAAACTTGCTTGCGCTGTGATTCACTGAATTAATTTAGAGTTACACACTGAGGGCGGAGGTATTTAGTCATATGACTAAATGTAATGTGATCGATATCTTCACTATAGTAAAGATATAGAAAATATCTCAGTGTAATTTTCAGTATCTCACTCTCTACCATATAGTAATAAAACTTATATTGCATTTGAATGATTAGCATGCAATTTATTACAAATTTCACCATTGAAACTTTGTTTTGAAGAGCTGAGATTTTTTTTTTAAATGTGTTCTCAGAATGCAGGAAATCTATTTCAGAGACTCAAATTTTAAAAATTTCCTGGGGAGGGGCATGCTCCCAGACCCCCAAGCTAGCTTGTGCCTTCGGCACTCAGCTCACAGCTTCGGCAATCGAATACTATCCAGAGGGGACGGCAAGGAGAGAGTGGGCCCTTTGGCAGTTTTGCCCTACCTCTGAAGAATCCTTAAAAATGCACTGGTTTCTCTCTCGTCCCCGCCCGCATGGGATTTATCTGCCACACGAAAATTTTTCATTATTCATTATTTTTGAAAAATAGGCTTAACAAAACACCAAATTGATCTCCAGATCAAAATCTTATTGTTGCATTCCACAAGTACAATTCCAATTATACAAGGGCTGTAAACCTGTTAGTATAATTGGGGTTATATGAGTGAACAAAGGGAGAAATTTGTATTCTCATATATTTCGACTGGAGTTAATGAAATATAACTCAAATATAACTTAAAATGTGTTTGTTGTTTCATTTTTGACTTTAGGAAATAATTCAGAGTGGCTATTACTAGATCTGCAGAAAGAAGTGGCCACTGTCAAAAGAACTTTCAGTAGAGTGCAAGATGTACAAGAAGAAATCTTGGCCTGTGTTAAGAAAATATGAAAAGGAGGCAGAAAAGTTTAATCTTTCAAACTGCTGCCACACTGTGAGTATTAGTATTTTTATTATTTATATTATTAAACAAACAGGACAGTTGTATACACACAGAGCTGTCAGATATTATGCATGGCATTTTTTTGTAACATGATGCCATTTTGCCTTTACGTCTTAAAATATTGTTTCAGGAAAACATCACTCAGCTGCTGGGGAAATACTACACAACAAAAGCAAGATTCCCAATGGATTTCCCAGACAAACAGGTTAATAATGGCATATCTATTTACAGACTATTCGGTCATTTAAAAATAGTAATAAATGTATCAAAATATAAAAGTTATATTTATATCCTGATATATAATATTTTACCATTGATGTTGTTTATAATTTCTACGTATTATTGCCTACCTTTAGTGAGCTTTGAAGTTAGAGTTTAACAACTCTGCAACAGGCCTCTCTGTCGAAGAGCTTCTACTTCGTTTTAAGAAGTTTGAGAGTGCAAAGATGTCATATTGGAGAAGGAAAGAAAGGAGAAGAGTAAGTAATATATAAGACCTTTATTATATACATGGCAATTGCACTTATTGCTGCAGCTGATTGCATGCATAAAGCAGATCTTTTCAATAATTTTTTTGCTAGTCAAGCCTATGTTGATGATACAGGTAAATCAATACCGGTATCCTATTATCAACAAAATCAATCTTACCTATAACCTTAATGGGGACTACAAAGGAGGAAGTCCAAGTATTAATTGGAAGTGTTAATATTTCCAAAGCATGTGGGCATGATGGTATTGGAAATAGAATTCCTAAGATATGTTGATTTGGAATTGCCAAATCTTTTACAAAATTAATTAATTTTAGTTTTCTGAAAGGGAATATCCATCAGAATGGAAAAAGGCTAATGTATCTCCTATTTATAAAAATGTAAATACATACAATGTAAAGTGAACTTTTGACCTATTTCTCTTCTCCCATCTCTTTCCAAGATAACAGAAAAAATAGTGTTTTCTAGACATTATGAATTATTGATTGCGAGGCAGCACCCTAACGCTGACCAAAAATAGCGGCTCATTTCTTCTTGAGTTGCCATTTTCACGTCAAAGAGCAAAAATATAGACTTTCGGAGAATATTTTAGCTGTTTACTATTAAATATGTTTGTGAAACAGTTCATAATCTCACTGAGGAAGGCCAACGGTTTCTGAAAAGCTAAAGTACATCGAAATCAGTGTTGGAATAGACTATATTTTCACCGACCTAAATTTCATGAACTAAATGGATATTTACATCAACACTAAATTTCGCTTGTGCCTACAGAGCTAGTTGGATTAAAACAGATGTTAAGAAGTAAGTGAAAATGTGAATTTTGTGAATTATACTTTCATTAAAATGTTTCAGAAGGGCTGCTAATGTCAAACTACATGTGTGACAGAGCTGTCAGTATACCCATATTGCAATGTTTATGTTGAAATGGCCCATCTTCTTTGAGGTATAGCTTAAAAATTATGGTATGCTCATCACTTGAAACTAGCTTTAAATCAAAGTTTTACCTATAGTCTTTTTATTACAATTGAAATCATTCATGGGAAAAATGTGCCAAACGGTTGAAATTGCCCTTGTAAATGTACACTATTTTTGATATGTTTGGGTTAAGCATCGATACATTTGAGGTTGACCCCCCATCAGATTCACTGCATAATGCCTTAGTGAAACCCAAGAATAGCATACCTGGAAATGTATTGCATGACACAGCCAGGTGAATGTATGAGCATAGGTCAACTCGGTAGGATTATTTCATATTATGTAGATGCTGTACAGTCCGATTTGTGCATGTGCACGAAAGTACAAAGGAGCTGTCTTTTTATACAAGCAGTTTATTTAGGTTTTATTTCGTTTTATGTTCTTGCAAAGCTTTATTAATTGTTGTGTCTTGATAATTTATTATACTCTAGAATCATGAAAATATAAATAGTTGTCGAATAAAATTCTATATTTTGGATACCGAAATGTAAACAAAGCCTTTGTTTACATACAGACTGTACCGCATCTTTATTCTTTAACAATTAATAGACATGTCTCAGAGATAAAAACAGGCCATCAGGCATGAATGATACCCGGCCTTGTACAAAAGTCGGTTGACATGCTATTTGCATGTAACTGCTTGTAGCCTGGTAAGTTACAGACAACAATCCCCACATTGGGCTGCTATCGTATAGGAATCTTATTAATATAAAGCCTGATTATGTGCACAAGTAACAGTCCGTGTTTGTTTTTTAGAACATGCTGAAAGCACCATTGCTACAAACATCTAAATTGAACACTATAAACTGAACTCATCGCCTCATTTTCACTCCTTGTACAGTCAGTTTAGGTCAAAATGCTGGTCAATTTTTCTACAGATGTGGGAGGGAGAGAATAACGTAGTAGAATCTTCCTCATCTAAAATAATAAAGTATTAATGTTCACATTCTCTTCCTGGGACCTCTTTGTTTTTGAAAGTCTATAACTTTTGTTTATCAATGATTTAAAAATATTGGTGTAATAACAGTAATAGGTCACAATGTAGGTCTTGTTTTTTTAGCTTTTTTTCCGAAACAATGCTTGACATTTTTCGATTGGTGGTTTAACAGTTTATAATTTATTTTTACATATTGCCAGATAAAATTTTTAAAAATTAAATAGTTTTGTCAATTGTGGTTAGATAAATGCTGGTTATGTATAAGTCAAAATGATCAAAACAAAAATATCCACGGTAATTTAAAAAAGAAATATTTGAATACAAATGCAGCTAAATAATAAAAAATACATTACTTCACAATATTAAAGCTTTTTTACGGGAAAATAGTCTTTATTATCACTTATTTTTGAGCCTTTGTCAAAGCCGCCATATTTGACTAATTTTCACCCCGGGCAAGTTTGTGCAGGCCATTTTCTATAATTTATGTAAATTCAAGATGGCGTCAGTTTTAGAGGCTTCAAAGAAGTGTACATTTAAAGCTGATACAAGTGCAAAAGCAACTGTTCGAAGATCTCAGTTGACGTTAAAAGAAGGGGAACTTAACAGAGCTGTGGACTATTGCAAAGAAAACAACTGTCGAGGCTACAAAGCAATTTCAAATGGAATTTGCCCGAACATTAAAGATGCACGGACAATAAACGCACGTTTAGATGGCAAAGTAATCACGGGCAAAGAAAAGGAATACTGCTCAATTCTTACCGATACAGAGGAAGAAATGTTAATAAAGTATATAATTGGTAAGAGCCGGGCATATCAGCCTCAGAATCGATCTGAAGTGTCATCAATGGCAGTAAAATTGTTAAAAGTGAGACAGCATGTAAACAAGAAACTGCAAGGAGGGAGGAGATACAAGAAGCTGACATCGCCAGCACAACTGTGTATTGAACGCAATAAATTGCCACAAAGCTTTTGGACACGTTTTGATGCAAAGGTTAGAACATATTTTATAATCTTCTGCACAGTAAATTTGAATAATTTTGATTTTACTAATCATTTATACTGTAATCAATATAAAATTTTACAGTCCATGTACAGTAATTATACTGTACAGTGCACACTGTACATTAACTGTTGTTTGATAATGTTGTGAGCATTTTGTGTTCAAAATTTATACAAATATCTCAAACAAGCTTTATTCATATTGGTTTGTTCTTTCCATTCAAACATATATACTGTATGTTGTTCAGGTTGGCAACCGTCTCTCTCGAAAAAGGGAGCAGTACACAAGCATTCAACGAGCAATTTCATGCACAGAGGCAATTGGCTTGTGAGCACTTAGATGAATTTGCAGAAGAAGCCATATCAGTGGGAATTTTTAAGAACGCTGTCCAATGCAAAGATGGGGTGTGGGATGGAGATCTGGATACTTCACAAGTGTTTAATATGGATGAAACACCTCAATTTATCGGTTATGGGCAAGATGGGACTCATGCATCCTACACTTGTGTACTCTGAAAAAGGCCAGGACTGCAAAGGATTGCAGTATGAAAACCGAGAATGTATTACAATTGATCCCATTGTTTCGTTTTCTGGTGATGTTGTGCAGTGTCATGTTATATTTCCTGCCAAGTATATAACAAGTCACATGGCACCACGTCAAGCAGTTGAAAAGATTCCAAACTTACTGATATCCACCACCGATAGTGGGTATCAAGAAGGTTGTACCCTGCTGGATTCTATGAAGTCATTTGATAATTACTTGCTAAATAATAATGTGCAACGGCCAGTAATAATGATGTGTGATGGGCACAGCAGTCGATTTGACCTGGATGTTCTTAGATTTTGTCACAATAAGCAGATACACTTGTTCCTAACTCCACCAGATACCACCTCTGTTACTCAACTACTAGATCAGATAAACAATGCACTTCACTCGTCATACAGAAAGGAAAAATCTGACCACTTTGAACCAGATGAAAGTATTAATAAAGAAGGATTTATGATAATACTATCAAACATCTGGACAAAATGGACAGATCAAAGTTCCATTATAAAAGCTGGGAAGAGAGTTGGTGTAACAAATGAAGGGATTTCTGTTGATTTCATGCAAAAAGATAGATTTGCAATGACAGCTGCTCTTGATCAAGGATGTAAAACACCTGAAGCAACCCAACCTCCATGGAAAGTGGCCTCACCCATTGGTGTACGATCTGGTTCGAGAGAGTATTACAAGGCAAAGGTTAATTTGCTTGAATCCAGACTCAAGGAGGTTTCCCAGATTACCCTGTCTCCTGAAGAGATCGAAGGGCTTATTCCAGCAAAGAAATTCAAGAAGGCAGCCTCAAAAAGTCTCCATGTTACCCAAGTCCATGGTTCCCTGGAAGGCAAAATGATTATTGAAAAGGTCGAGGCATTAGAGGCAGCAAAAATGCAGAAAGAACTGCAACGTAAGAGAAACAGGACTTAAAACAGCTCCAAGTTGAGAAATTTATTAAATGCCATGATGTTTGTACTTGTAACAATGATAAATGTTTGGCATCTGGCCTCAAGCAATGTCCTCATTGCAAATGTATACAATTGTCACAGTGCAACAAAGTTAAATGTAAAACTGCCTCTGGTGGTAAGCCTTGCATGCTTATTCCTGTATTTGACAGTAGGAATAATTCAAGAAAGACAAACAATGACCTTACCAGCAGTGATTCTGATGATGCTTCCACTGTTTCAGATGTTGAAAACATCAACAGCTCAGATCCAGAGTCTTTGGAAACTTTGTTAACTGACGATATTGGGTTAACAAATCCAGAAAGCCATGAAATTACAGTCGGGAAATATTATGGAGTCTTTTACCCAAACGCAAAGGGGAAATTGTGTGACAATGCATTTTTTATTGGCAAATGTGTATCAATTGAGGATGAAGATGTCAAGTTTGCATGGTTAAAGCTTAAATCACTAGCTAACTGGTCCTTCTGTTGGCCAAAAAAGGCAGATATTGAGCTGCTGGATCCCCGGTTCATTTTTGCTGGCCCCTTAAGAATTATAGGAACCCCTTGGTCAGGGTATACATTTCCAGAAATTGATAAAGTTATAATGCTTTATAAAGAAGTTCAAAATCACTGGAAAAGTCAGAGTAGTCTGCCCCATAATTTCGGCTACTTGCTGTAAAGGCAATTAAGCAAACAATGGATCGATTTTCATTGCACTTTAGTGACTTTATATATAGAACTGTTGTACTGTAATTTATGCATTTTTACTGCATTTTAAGCATCTGGATATGCCTTTTGCAGCTGGTTTGACTGTTTTTATTTAGTATAATTATATACCATATTTATATCTTATATTTGGCATGTTTTATGCACATGAGGTTTGTCACTACCAAAGTTTATGTCCGAGTTTGCTGTGCAGACTAACTGACAATGAATGTTTTAAATTAGTACTAATGTTTGTATTTTTACTCAAAATAAAGCACTTTTTCTTAAAACATGTATGCATTGTTATAGTGCTAATTCATTTGTTTCCCCCAAAACTCTGGCAGTAATTTAGGCAATAATTGTGACTTAATGAAATTCAAAATGGCCACCAATTTATACTTTCCACCATGTTTCTAATTATTCAAAATTGGCAGGAGATAAGTTATCAAAACCTATAATATTTTAAAAGCTACACTAATTAGCTAAACTATTAAGCTGAAAAGTAAGCAAAAAGATATTCTAGAGAAAAAAGATATAAAAAAATTAAAACAGTGAAAAATAGAGTTTTCCCACACACCCCTGACATGGTAATTGTTTGTTTGGCTTTTCCCCTCCTGCTTTGAAAGAACATTGTACAGGCTTTAGTATCTAGTTACTTTTGTCTAGCTCAAGCATGTTAGCAATGAGAAAATTTTGAAACAAGCTCATTTCATGCATCAGCATTCTGACCTATGACAGCATTCTGACCTAAACAGATTGTATATAAAATATAGAGACATCATGGAATCATGTGTTTCAAATAACTTTCAATACCTCTGCAATTGAATGCTAAACAGCATATCTAAATATATTAAATGCCTTTATGTATATCACCAGAAATAAATAATTCCAATAAAGCCATTCTTACCTGATTTATTCTTTGATATTCATTTGCAATCCAACATATAAACTCGTATGTCTTGTATTAAAAGTTTAAAACTGCTTGCACAATACAAAATAAAGTTTGAACACCCCCCTCGTTTAAAAAAACCTCCTGAAGCTTAATTATTCCTCCCGGAAATCATCTTTACAGACAGATAGACACAAATCGAGATCTCGACAATACATAGATCGCACGAAAGACTGGGTCAAGCAGTGGCGTGCTGGCAGGGGGGGCCGGGGGCCCACGGCCCCCCCAGCTGGCAATTCTTGGGGGGTGCAGAAATGAAAAGGGGGCGCCGATCCCGCGCCGAATTTTAAAAGTGGGTGGGAAAAAACGCATTCGAAAAAATATAGTTACTTCCGCCAAGAAAACGACAAAGTGATATATTAAATTACAGACTATTTTGTCTATTAAGCCGTATTTGCTAATTTGCTACTTTACGGCGCACACAAAATCATTTATATAGAAACATGATCAGTGATCAAACGCAATGTCTCATTACCGAAATATTGGTCAGGTTTGGAAGTGATCACGGGAATTATGCCCTTTTTTCTGGTATTATGCCCTTATATTACGCCCTTTATTATGCTTCACGAGAGCGGCGCAAATCAGATAGATAGTTGAAGTTATGATAATGTAAAGTTGTGTACGCAATTTAGTTGTTTGCGCAAGAAACATCATGAGTAATGTAAGTAATGAAATAATGCTGAAACGCGCCCTTTTGGCAGCCAGGCAAGGAAACCTTAAAATGTATATGCGTGGGGTCCGTGTAGTATTGTATAAAAGAGCTGTAAGTTGTAAATGTATTCAGATCACTAGATCAGTAGAGAATAGAATTGGGATTAGATTAATCGCTGGAAGTGGTTAGCATTGCATAATTTAAGTACAAATTGCAAATTTCGACACGTTATAATGCTGTTTCCTGACCATCGGATTTCTGTCAAATCATCCCCAAAGTCCAGGAAATGGCATTTCAGAGACTCTAAATTCAAAAATTTCCCTGGGGGCATGCTCCCGGACCCCCCTAGACAAACCTCGCACCTTCGGCGCTCGGCTCGTGCCTTCGGCCCTCGTTTATCAAGTGTAATATTAGAGGGGCGCATATTGGTTGACAGCCCACTGGCCCCCCCAGAAAAATAGTACCCAGCACGCAACTGGGGTCAAGTGGACTCTGGAGAAACCACCGTGTGTCAACAGGTGGGCAATTTGTCTGCGCATGCGTGAAGAAAATCAATATGGCGACATATATTGGGAGTGTTTCATGAATTTATCTGGTTTTAAAGCTGATAAAACAACATTTAATGAACAAAAACTTTGTAATATTTAGTGGAAAACATTAAGCTATGCATTCCAAAGGTTTTATATTCAAAATAAGTACTTTTGCTTTATTTTATTTCTTTTTACACTTTGAAAACAGGCAAGCGCATTTTTTTGCAAAAATCTATTGCTGCACTGGAGTGAGAAAATGATACGAAATTCCATGTATTGCCATCAAACACAAGGCTAATACATAAAAAATTAACAATCGACTCACTCTGATAATTGTGTTTTGTTTTAGAGTTGACCCCCATCACTTTGTGACGTCATATGAAACCCAAGAATATTCTTTGATGATCACAATAACCTGGGTATCAGGCCCTTATGTTTTCATTCGCCAGGATTAATTGGCGGCGGCGAATGAAGGAGGGCCTGATACAATTCTTTACCACGGCGCATGTAAAAAGCCAGATTCTGGCTTTTTCATCTGATTGGCCGATTAGACAAACGATTTTTTAAATCTGTCATTTGATTGGCTGGTGCTAATTAGATTATACTATTGTCAGTTGTTGATATATTTTATAACGAACTACAATTATATCCGGCCCACCAAACGGCTGAATTTAAATTAAAACTGCAGTAAAATTAGAAAATAATTGCAAATTAGCGAAATATATTGCAAATGTAGCTTATATTAAATCGCCATCAGATTGCACTATCGACTGACGTATAGTTATAAAGTATACTTAGGCTCCATTTACACTATACCGGATTGCTATCGGAGTGGGTCAAATTCTGTAGGTATCGAAGAGGCTGTGAAGATTTTTAATCTCAGAGACCCAAATAAACATGCCAATTCTGTCAAACTAATAAGCATTTGCTACTAACCATTGCTCCGTAACGGCAAAAGAAGATGTCGTGACCAGCGGATCCGGTATAGTGTAAACAGGGCCTTAATATATATATACTTTTAGTTTATAATTATATGTCAGTTTGTTGATAAATACGGTAAGCGCCATGTAAAGCTCTTTAATTGTAGTCACTGAAACCTCTGTGGAGGAGAGATCGAGCAATTGGGTGGTGATTTAATATAAGCTACATTTCCAATATATTTCACTAATTTGTGATTATTTTTGTTAATTTTATAAGTTCATTGCAGTTTTAATTTAAATTCAGCCGTTTAGTGGGCTGCCTATGCTATAATTAGATTGTTGTTGTCGTTGTGTGAAATTTAAATTTCTCCTGCGACATTTTGATTGGTTACTAAATATAAACTTTGCTGTGGGTGGAAAGCGATCAGGTTAAGTTTTGTGTCAGGCTCTATTTGTAAAATAGAGCCTGATACTCAGGTTATGATCACAATTTCTTTCTTATCCCCGAGCCGACGGCGCGAAGCGCCGTGCGAGGGTACTAATTCCCCCCGGCTATTTACACCCGGGGAAACGAAAGCATTAGCGGAGTCTAAAGTTCATCAAATATCGCGGGCGTGGGTCACCAACGGTGTTGGGTGGGTGGTCATCCTCACTGATCTCAAATATGGCGGACTGTCACGAGTAGCGGACACTGATTGGTCCAATTTAAAGTTTGCATTATAACGACTGCATGACGACAGGGAAATAGCAAACATTTCTTGAGTTGATTTGATGATTGATAAATTTCTTGCAAATATATTTCATTTTTGCTCGCATTTTTGCAAGATTTTGTAAATTTCAAAAGCTCTATGAGAAAGGAACTGCGAAAGAATCGGCTAAAAGAAGGGAGCCGACGTTAACGAAGGTAAGTTTGTTTTAAATATTAATTTTATAATGGATTTAAAACCCGACGGCCTTTGCGTATATGAAACAACTAAACAAGACAGCATATAATTTCAGTTTATCTTTAATATTGATTCCCTTTTTTATGGTATTGAATTTTTTAAATAAATAAGAAAGCAAAGTTATTTGCAAGCGAGAATTTTAAATCATTTTATTGCGAACTCAAAGTTTATCGATAAAGCCATTTTAAAAGGCAGTTTAGTTTTATATTAAAGAACACTAATGACTTTAAAACGCTTTGCGCTTTATATTACGTATAATAACATACCTAACATATATATATGTTGGGAAATTAATAATTTTGTGATTAAAAGTGATATTTATAGGCGATTTTTCATTTGTAAGAATATTCTTAACAAATTATCGTGTTACCATGACAACTTAGATACTTCATGTTCGGAAAATACAATGGCTTTGTCAGCAAGGCGAGGGTTTCTGCATACATGTATTTTCTAGTTATAGAGTACCATCTCTGAATGAGTACAATGAATGGTGTCATCTGAAGCTGACATATTAATTAGAGCTGTCAAATTTGAAAGGGTTCACTTTTTTTTAGACACACTGTGTATATGATATTATGCAGTATTCAGTGGCTAGCTAGCCATGGCAATTGGTCATGCTATCCTAATAACCTGCATATTTGAATAATGCAAATAATTAAACATTTGCATAGTATATGACCTTTTGGTATGGCTACAATCTTGGACAAAACCCTTGAGACCATTTCAGCTAATATTACAAAGTTATTGAACATCGACAAAACAAACTTTGTCCCCCCCTCCCCCCAGTTCAATGTTGTGAACAACGCCGAAACAACTTTTGGTAATATACCATGATACAAGCTCAACATTGAGTTGGGGGAGCGGGGGTTTAAGAATGGCAACATGATTGAACATGGAGTTTATCATAAAAATACGCGCATTTTCTATGGGGGGAAAATAGTCTCAACCAGTTATGTCCAAGATTGTCTGAATATGGGAATTTTACAAGCATACCAATTGTTTGAGAGTTATGGTTAGAAAGGCAGATAAGTTAGTGTTGCGATGGAGGAAAAATTATTAAATATATGTTACACTGCAAGGACTGTAGGTAACCGAAATTTTTATCCATATTAGCAATTGTTCCAGGCGATGCAAAATCTATATTTATATTGTAAGTAAAGGGAAATTAATTAGGAGGACATAATACACGTCTGGATGAAAGTAAATTATTTATTGGACTTTTGGTAAACTTGATTTCTGCCTTATTCCATATCATCATTGAAAGCTTCGTATAGTGAATGTAAAAACATATCCAACAACTAAAAGTAACCGAATTGGTCAAACTTGATAACATGGTTTTCCCAGAAAATGCCTATTCACTCTAACGTGCGAACGTTCCCTGGTCCATTTGAACCAATTAGCTACTGCTATAGAATATAGCTACAGAGTTTAAAAAGAAATGGAATCATGGACATGCTAAACGTTGTCTACACAGCTATTTTCATATAGGCAATCGGCACTTTTCACAGGTTATTATAGTATGGCGACCCCCCACGAGGAACAAAGAGTCGCCTGTACAATGTTCAAATTGGCCATAGTAAAGAAATACGAGTATATCGCCATGACTTTTGTAGCATAAACCTTTTATTATGATATATAAGAACATTTCAAACGATTAACGAAAAGATTTGATGTGATATTAACGGTAAACGGGGATAGCAGCAAGATATTATAGTAAATGATAGGTCTAGTCATTGTTTTAAATTGGAGTCGCCGTTTACCGTTCTAATGGCCTGTTTACCGTTCTTTTATCAAACCACGATAAAGATTATACTTGGTTAACCGTCATATAAAAAATTTCGGGTTAAATTATAAGTTTTAAAAGCAAGTTTGAGGCTGATAAACTATAAAACAAATGACGTCATCTTATAAAAAATACCTATACACAGCAACACTTGAACGTGATATTTACATAATTGAATTAAATCCCAATGCATGTGTCTCGACCTCTATGCCCTAGTAACATGATATTACTCGCTTCTGGCAGTAGAAAACTATATATTTTAGATGAAACAACAAGAAAAATTCATGCGTTTCATGCGTATATTTTAGGATGTGACAAGTTCAAATAGGCATTATTTTGCTCACTTTTCATGCAAACGAATATATATATTGCTCGAAAAACAAGAAGTAACGTGTATATCCATCTTTTAGACTACCGGAGTGGAAGAAAATTTAAAAAGATTGAGTTATAATGCACAATTAAATTCAGTGTGCTTCAGACAATCTTGGGCAAAACCCTTGGGACCATTTCAGCTAATATTACAAAGTTATTGAACATCGACAAAACAAACTTTGTCCCCCCCTCCCCCCAGTTCAATGTTGTGAACAACGTCGAAACAACTTTTGGTAATATACCATGATACAAGCTCAACATTGAGTTGGGGGAGCGGGGGTTTAAGAATGGCAACATGATTGAACATGGAGTTTATCATAAAAATACGCGAATTTTCTATGGGGGAAAATAGTCTCAACCAGTTATGTCCAAGATTGTAGCTTTACCACAGACAGTATTGTAATTATAATTTCTTGCTTTTGTATATATAAGCATTGAAGGTATTCATATAAAACTGCCCAATGCCAAGAAAGTAGAAATAGAATATTTAGCTGACCTTTGACTTTGTGCAAGGTGTTTGATATTCAAATTGCACTTTTCCTACCTGATGAACAGGTGTCTTAGGGGCTGTTTACTGTAAATATTTGAAGATGGGGTGATTTTAATCCCCCAGCCGCCGTGCGAGGGTACTAATTCCCCCCCCCCCTGCTATTTACACCCAGGGAAACGAAAGCATTAGCGAAGTCTAAAGTTCATCAATTATCGCGGGCGTGGGTCACCAATGGTGTTCAAGTGTTGGGTGTGTGGTCATCCTCACTGATCTCAAAAATATGGCGGACTGTCATGAATAGCGGACACTGATTGGTCCAATTTAAAGTTTACATTATAACGACTGCATGACGACAGCGAAATAGCAAACATTTCTTCATTTCTTGATTTGATGATTGATAAATTTCTTGCCTATGTATTTCATTTTTGCTCGCATTTGGCAAGATTTTGTAAATTTCAAAAGGTTTCTCAGGAAGAAAGAGCGAAAGAATCTGCTAAAAGAAGGGAGCCAACGTTAACAAAGGTAAGTTTGTTCTAAATATTGATTTTATAATGACTTTAAAACCCGACGGCCTTTGTGTATATGAAACAACTATTACAAGACAGCATATAATTTCAGTGTATCTTTAATAATATTGATTCCTTTTTTTATTATATTGAATTTTTTAAATAAAAAAGTTTATCGATAGAGCCATTTAATTAAAGGCAGTTTAGTTTTATAAAGAACACTTTAAAAGTTTTGCGAAGCATTTGTGGTTGGATTTTACCTTAAATTGAAGCTTATATTTTACTTATAATAACACACCTAACATATATATGTTGGGAAATTGATAATATTGTAATTAAAAGTTATATTTTTAGGCGATTTTTCATTTGTGGGAATATTCTTAAAAATTATTGTGTTACCATGACAACTACTTTAGATACTCCATGTTCGGTAAATACAATGGTTTTGTGAGCAAGGCGAGGGTTCTGCATGCATATGTATTTTCTAGTATATTGAAATAAGTCAACAGAATTCAAATGTTGTAGTTGAAGAAGATTATTATTGCTCCTTGAACAACCTTTAGTTTACAGTTAACTATGTAGTTTTTGCTAAATCGTGCACAGTAATTTATTTTACAAGTAATACATCAAGATAATCCTGCCTGGCATCTCGTCCTGGCAAAGCAGGATCATATAAACAGCCCCTTATTCAGCATGCTGCCTTTGATCCCTTGGGGGTGAGGCAGCACTTTCCTTGTGATAGTAACTCCTAGTATTATAGGTTTTCTTAATCGTTTTCAGTCTGGATTTAGACCAGGACATAGCACAGCATACCAACTCACATTTATTGTTCATTAAATATATGAAGCCTTGGAAAATGGAAAGGAAGTATATGCATGGTTTTCCTTGACATAAGCAAAGCGTTTGATCAAGTTTGGCATAAGGGTTTGCTTTATAAATTGAAATGTCTGGGAATTAAAGAACCCCTTTTAAGCTGGTTTCACAGTTATTTATCCTACCGACAACAAAGAGTTGTAATTAATGGGCAAAATTCAAGCCGGGCAATTCCTCAAGGCTCTGTGTTAGGACCATTGTTATTTTTAATATATATAAATGACAATAATAACTTGTTATCAAATTGTTTTCTTTATGCAGACGACACTTCATTGTTCAATGTAGTTGATGATCCACTGATTTCGGACGAAAAAATTAACAACAACCTCAATTTTATTGATCAATGGTTAATGAATATGAATCCCAGAAAATGTGAAAGTATCACATTCTCTGCTACACAAATGCCTCAATCTCATCCTTTATTGCATTTAAATGGTGTTCCCTTAACAGAAGTAATTTCACATATCCATTTGGGTTTAACACTAACCTCATATTTCTCATGGCAAAATCATATTCTAAATCTACACCAGAAAGCTAGTAATGCATTAAATACATTAAAAAGAATTAAATACAAGTTGGACAGATTACTACCCTTATCCACGATTCATAAAACCCTTATCATGATATATAAATAGATCCGGTTATAATAAATTGTTTAATATTTTTCTTAACCGTCAGAGTTCCATAATTCACACAAGGTTGCACTCAGGTCACTGCCAGCTCAACTTTTATCTATATAAAATTGATTGCAAACCTTCTCCTTTTCGTGATTATTGTTGGGGAACAACAGAAACCATCACTAATTTTCTTTATTGTACTCAATACGCCATTCAACGCAATCTTCTCTCTGCCTCAACTGCAAGGTTGTTCAATGACGCATTGTTCAGGTTTTCAGACAAACAGAAAGTTAAAATATTTCTGCATGGTTCTGACTTACTTAGCTATGATGAAAACGTAATATTACTTAGTAATGTTTAACTAACTTATTTCATGATCCTGGAGGTTTTATTCACAAAACAGCTCTTACGCTTGTGGGATTAACACAAAGTTGAGCATGCACACTATATATGCTTTAATGTGGTTAAGCATGCACCATCTTACTAATATATATCATTTTGCATCCCACAAGCGAAAGAGCAGATATCACTGTATAAATTCCCTGCGCAAGCAAGTTTGATCCAGCTAGTCCTCGTGCACCGAATGATAAATATTCTACATTTAAATAATGGATGAACGAAGAATTGGTGCAGAAGAACAAGGAATGGATATAGAAGTTGGTGAGGAAGAGTTGGTGATGAAGTAAGGAAGGTTGGAGGCAAAGAACGAGGACTTGGTGGCGAAGAGCTAAACCCTGGCGGTGAAGGGCGAAGTCCTGGAGGCGAAAGGCAAAGTCGTGGCAGTGACGAAAGCACAGCTGAGGGTGGCGAAAGGAGCCAGGAAATTGTGACTGAACAAGCGGGAGATGAAATGCAAACAGCTGGAAGATCATGGGCAGATATTGTTGGTTCACAGAATTTAAGTCAAGGAGCTGTACCATTACCACATGCTCGGTTTGGAGCTAGGGTTGCTAGACCCAACTGTTGTGTTGCATACCCAAGCGTTTAAGGATATTACAGTGCGCAAGGTCATGGATGCCGTTTTAAAATGTGCGAGACAAGATACAATTAAATGTGTGCAACAAGTTCCTGGACCTCAGTATCGTTTGACTTTTCACTCGTTGGAATATAAACAATTATTTTTGGATCATATATAGGGTGAACGAGTGATTGCTCAAGAGCTTGATATGCCCACGTTACTGGTTAAAGTTTTGTATGCCCCTAACGAAATTTCTAATGAAACGATAGCTGCAATGTTGGCGAAGTATGGCAAAATAGTGAAGGTGGATCGGAAATGTATCGTGTTTGGCCTAATGTCGAAACTGGGGTTCGACTGGCAACAATGAGTGAATTAACTGAGAGGATTCCCCATCGTCTCTTTATTGGCCCTTATCCGATAGATACTAGATATCGTGGGCAAGTGCCTTTATGTGGCAGATGTGGTGAATATGGACATCGTGTTGCTACATGTTCGAATGATGTAAAGTGTTTCAAGTGTGGTCAAAATGGTCACATACAACGTCAATGTTTCAAGTGTTTTCTATGTGGCCATTTCTATGTGTTTGGGCATGTCACAGCAAATTGTCTAGAGAATCAACGTGACGTGTCCAATGACAGAGATAATGAAACATTGGAAATAATTTGAGTAACGATATCGGTCATGATGAAGACAGTAGCAAAGTCTCCCGGTCGAGTGATGAAGATATGGACCCTGTGGAATCGACATGTTGATCCAGGTGCATCAGAGATGAAGTTATGAATGGGATATACAATGATGCCAGCCAACATCACCCAACAGAACAAGGATCTGTCCAAACAGTCGTGAACAACAAAAGAAAAGCAGAAGAGGACATTTCTATACCTGACAAAGGTGTTAAAGTTCCTGAAGATTCCACTGACCAACGTGTCCATGATATAGGAGGCTCACCTGAAGAACAGCAAAAAAGACCGATAAGGGGAAAAAGAAGAAACGGAAAAAACATAATAAAAATTAAGGGACAATGGCAGAAATGAGTGTGGTATCTTTAAATGTTAATGCACTTAGAGATCATCGGAAACGTCGCCTGCTGTTTGACTTTTTAAAGTATGAAAAATTTGATGTTATATTTCTTCAAGAAACGCATATTGCAACAGTTGAAGATTGTGTAAAATGGAACAAAGTGTCGGGACTGAAAGGGTATTGGAGTCTTGGCTTGTCAAATAGTTGTGGTATATACAAAGCTAGTAGCAATGTTGGTCCCAGTGTGTGGAAGTTAAATGTCTCATTATTACAAGAAGTTTGTGAGCAAATTGCTTCATGTTGGGAACATTGGAAAGATCGGAAAAGTGATTTTGGTAATGTAGCAGAATGGTGGGATTCTGGCAAGTTGAGAGTTAAATCTCTTCTTCTCAAATATAGTCACAAGGAATTTCGAAAGCGCAAGCAAGAACGTGCGACCATACTTAATCACTATCGTCGTATTGTGTGTAAAACAATCGGAGGATGAAGTTAAAGAACTAGACTTAGTTAAGTCCCAATTGGAAACTATGGATTTCAAACGTATCCAAGGAAACAAGATCCGAAGTGGAGCAAAATGACTCAATCAAACAAACAGCCATTGTGCTTTTTCTTCCAAAAGGAGAAAAGAAGAGCGGTTAAGAAAACGTGTCCAGCTCTACGCACAAGTGATGGGAGGAGAGTGACTGAGCAAGATGATATCTCAAAGGAACAAGTTCGATTTTATAAAGAACTTTATTCAAAAGTGCCAACAGACAAAGTTGCCCAAGATCGGTTACTCAATTTACTTGACAGGAAACTAACAAATGAGCAATGCGGTTCATGCGAGGAACAGTTAACAGTGGATGAATGTTTGGTAGCAGTAAAGTCTATGGCAAATGGCAAAACACCGGGTTCAGACGGTCTACCAAAAGAGTTTTATTTGTCCTTTTGGGACCTGCTTAAAGGAAGTTAATGAAAGAATGGCATGTGCCTTTATATCGATTGATCAAGAAAAAGCATTTGATTATGTTGACTGAAGCTTTTTAGACAGAATTTTAGGTACTATGAACTTTGGTCCACAATTTCGATCATACATTAAAAGTATTTATCATGACATTCGGAGTGCTATAATACCCAATGGTTATGTTTCAGAGTTTTTTCACATGCAACAAGGTGTACGACAAGGGTGTCCGCTATCTCCATTGTCGTTTGTCATAGTGGCGAAGTGTTTGGACAAGCGATTGCATGTGCCGGGAGGGAAGGAAGTGGAAATATCACAATATGCTGATGACAACACCTGTATTGTTACCAATTCATATGGTCTTGTTAAAGTCATTGATGTCCTTAATGAATATGGTTGAGCATCCGGAGCAAGGCTTAATACAACGAAATCAAAGGGTCTTTGGCTCGGTAGGTGGCGTTCTCGTACTGATTCACCCTGTGGTCTAACGTGGGTTAACACAAGCCTAAAAATTGTTGGTATTTACTTTGGTTCCAAAAATGCAAAGATCCAATCATGGGAAGAGGTTACAGCCAAATTCAAGGGAATACTGAAATGTGTATGTCGGACTATTTGAATGGGGGTATGCGAATTATTAATCTTGACATCAAATGCAAAGCATTGTTGTTTGGTCGTGTCTTCCGATTTTTTGAAGAGAGTGAGGCACCTTGGAAAGATTTCATGCGTTATTACATCGGACGGGCTTTAGGCATAAACGATAACTCGAGACCAAATAGTGACATTACAACTCCGTTTTATAGTCATCTTCTTCGTGTTCTGAGAAAATTTGCTGTTGATTTGGGACAACCTTGCACAAGCAAAATGTATTACCTAAAACGTATTGAAGATTGTGTTACCCCGATACAAGCAAGAAGCGAGTTAGCTTGGAATCAAAGATTTGGTCCTGGTTTAATTTGGAAAGAGATTTGGAAGGATGTCAATCGAAGTTTCAATGATCCAGTGTTACATGATTTTGATTGGCGCACAGTACATCAGGTTTTACCTGTCAATTTCAGAGTGCATAAATAGTATTCACAAATATCCTCAGCATGTGCATGGTGTGGTGAAAGAGTGGAAACATTAGAACACACGTTGATTCATTGTCCAATGGTAAAAGAGATGTGGATATTCATTTTGAACTTGTACAATCGAATTGATGAATCGGTTCTTGGTCTTTCAGAACGGAATATGTTGTTGGGTTGTTTCCCGCGAACAAGAGACCTTCTGCATTACTTAATCAGTGTTGGAAAATTTTCCGCATGGAAAGAACGAGTGTCACATCAGTTCAAGAAGGATGAGAAAATTAACAGTCTTGTGTATTTTAAGAATTATGTGCGAAATCGATTGGAAACAGAACAGTGTATCCTCCTCATGTGTGTATTGAGCAATTCAAATTCATACATCAGCCCCGCTCTTCCCTGCTGAAAATCAAATCCCTCCCCGGGGTTTCAGATGGACGAGTAATTGCGCTAGATACAAGGTCTTGAATATCAAAAGAAAGCGACTCAATCATGAAATAAGTCGATTTAAAATAATTCACGAAGAGCATATACAACCATACACGACTAAACAGCAAAGTTGAACACATATCACTATATAACTCATTAGAATTACCAATCGACTAAAAAAAATGCCCTGGCGAAGCGGTTGAAAATCAACAATTCGAGGCAAAATATTTTTATTTACATTGTCATTTTTTATGCTTGAGCCGAAGTACTTGCCTCAGCAGAATACCCAATGCCATGGCAACTGCTGAAGCACAAAATGGCGATAAAAACAATCGTGACAGTTCGATATGAAATATTTCTTGTTTCAATCCTATTTTGGCAATCGTTGAGTTCTAGAAAATTACAAGTTGAATTTTATGAGACACTACTTCTAAGCAATTTGGATTATATTATTCAGTTCTAGACATAAGTAAAGTATAATACACGGTGAAATACATGCTTGTAAACATGCTACCAAATTACATTAGCTTTCTAGTACCAAACTGCATTTTAGTGTTAGCAACTCATATAATTTTAATATCTCAGACTTTTTAGACAAAATTAATGTAATATTACACTATATCAACCTTGATCTGCATTTAGTTTCATGAGGTAATATCCTGTCCGTATAAAGCGCAAGATCAAAATCTTGGTGCCAAATTCAAATTTCTCTTCGATATCGAGAGTGCGATAGCAAATGCTAAGTATAAATGATTTCATTCACGAAAAGGTTTGTACTTTATAATCATGGTTATATGTCTCATTCACCCGCACACTTGCAGATTTGCTGAAACTGCAGCTTGGCAGATCACAAGAGCGGTTACTACTAAAGTTAAACACAGTGAGAACGAAACACCAAAGAGCCATCACACATGCGTTGTTCAGGAGACTCACAATCGGTTTACGTCTATGTTCACTAGTACTGGAAGCAGAGTTGCAGTTGATTTCAAGTCTTTTAACCGAAAATTGCCAGAACTTCGTAAGAAATTTAGTACTTGGAACTCCCATAAAGCGCAAAAACATGAGCAATATTTAGAAGCATTTTCAACAGATACCTGGCATAAACTGTCACTACAAGCGAAAGACGAACATAGCTTGATGCCAAGCAATTTAAGTCTTGTTTAAAGGATAACCCAACAGTTGTTGCTCAAGAAATCTCGGCCAATATACATGCAAAGCCAAGTAAAGTGCACTCGTCGAGAATATTAACATGGTGCTTAAGAAATATACGACAGACTGAATCCAGTTTTTGAAAAAATCTACAATGTTTCGTTGGAGAAGTCATTCGCAAGGCTGGACCAATTCAAAGTAGAAACTAAGACGACCAAAGCTGACAAAAAAAGAGAAAGGAGAAATTATTTGAAGACAGCAAAAGAAAGTTTAGAACAACACTGGATGAATACATGAGTAATGAGGTACTAACATCATAATCATGTTAATTAGTGCACACAAACATTACACACACCATGTAAGTGACCAATATTATGTGGGACCCATATATTGTGCCACTCATTTAAAAACCACAGACCCCCCACCTTGGGGCATACTGGGGCTATTCACTTCCTACCAATGAAAATTAGGAGTTGATTGTCCCTCTTTCCCCAGGTAATCTCGGCATGTGCAGGTGGGGGGGGGGGGGATTCAAGTGACTGGCACATGTACGTTTATGTCCTATTTTCAATTCATGGGCCCACCAGATTAACTGCTCAAATTTAGGCATGCGGGCTGATCTAGTAGCTACAATCTTGGACAAAACTCTTGAGACCATTCCAGCTAATATTACAAAGTTATTGAACATTGACAAAACAAACTTTGTCTCCCCCTCCCCCCCAGTTCAATGTTGTGAACAACACCGAAAAAAACTTTTGGTAATATACCATGATACAAGCTCAACATTGAGTTGGGGGAGCGGGGGTTCAAGAATGGCAACATGATTCAACATGGAGTTTATCATAAAAATACGCGAATTTTCTATAGGGGGGAAATAGTCTCAACCAGTTATGTCCAAGATTGTCTGAATGTGGGAATTTTACAAGCATACCAATTGTTTGAGAGTTATGGTTAGAAAGGCAGTTAGGTTAGTGTTGCGATGGAGGAAAAATTATTAAATATATGTTACACTGCAAGTACTGTAGGTAACCGAAATTTTTATCCATATTAGCAATCATTCCAGGCGATGCAAAATCTATATTTATATTGTAAGTAAAGGGAAATTAATTAGGAGGACATAATACACGTCTGGATGAAAGTAAATTATTTATTGGACTTTTGGTAAACTTGATTTCTACCTTATTCCATATCATCATTGAAAGCTTCGTATAGTGAATGTAAAAACATATCCAACACAAAAAGTAACCGAATTGGTCAAACTTGATAACATGGTTTGCTCAGAAAACGGCTATTCACTCTAACGTGCGAACGTTCCCTGCTCCATTTGAACCAATTAGCTACTGCTATAGAACATAGCTACAGAGTTTAAAAAGAAATGGAATCATGGACATACTAAACGTTGTCTACACAGCTATTTTCATATAGGCAATCCGCACTTTTCACAGGTTATTATAGTATGGCGACCCCCCACGAGGAACAAAGAGTCGCCTGTACAATGTTCAAATTGACCATAGTAAAGAAATGCGAGTATATCGCCATGACTTTTGGAGCATAAACCTTTTATAATAATATATAAGAACATTTCAAACGATTAACGAAAAGATTTGATGTGATATCAACGGTAAACTGGGATAGCAGCAAGATTTTATAGTAATTGATAGGTCTAGTCATTGTTTTAAATTGGAGTCGCCGTTTACCGTTCTAATGGCCTGTTTACCGTTCTTTTATCAAACCACGATAAAGATTATACTTGGTTAACCGTCATATAAAAAAATTCGGGTTAAATTATAAGTTTCAAAAGCAAGTTTGAGGCTGATAAACTATAGAACAAATGACGTCATCTTATAAAAAATACCTATATACAGCAACACTTGAACGTGATATTTACATAATTGAATTAAATCCCAATGCATGTGTCTCGACCTCTATGCCCTAGTAACATGATATTACTCGCTTCTGGCAGTAGAAAACTATATATTTTAGATGAAACAACAAGAAAAATTCATGCTTATATTTTAGGATGTGACAAGTTCGAATAGGCATTATTTTGCTCGCTTTTCATGCAAACGAATATATATATTGCTCGAAAAACAAGAAGTAACGTGTATATCCGTCTTTCAGACTACTGGGGTGGAAGAAAATTTAAAAAGATTGATTAATAATGCACAATTAAATTCAGTGTGCTTCAGACAATCTTGGACAAAACCCTTGCGACCATTTCAGCTAATATTACAAAGTTATTGAACATTGACAAAACAAACTTTGTCCCCCCCCCAGTTCAATGTTGTGAACAACGCCGAAACAACTTTTGGTAATATACCATGATACAAGCTCAACATTGAGTTGGGGGAGCGTGGGTTTAAGAATGGCAACATGATTCAACATGGAGTTATCATAAAAATACGCGAATTTTCCATAGGGAGGAAATAGTCTCAACCAGTTAGGTCCAAGATTGTAGTGCTTGTAGTGAAGTATATTATTTTTAATAGCAGAAATATCTGTACTGAGTGTAATCTGTTATTGTAGTCAGTAATGTCAGTTCGTATTGTTTCCGAGACGTTTTATATAATCAGTCATTCCAAGCTTTTGTCAAACTATTGGTATTTCTCACTTATGCAGTCATGGCATTTCATTGATAAACTGTAAAATATTATATTTAATAGTGAGAAATATTTAGATGTCGGCCATAGTTCTGTTTGCATATTATTACTGTAAAGTCATTAGACAGCAACTTCTGGAGCACATGGACAGCACGCAGTCGACTTGAACCCTTCCTGTTTTCTCATTGGCTTTCTAAATCTGGAAATGATCTCGAATGTCAGGTGACAACAATTTCTTGCAAGCTGTTCATTTTTGTTTCATTTCGATTTTCGAAGGTGGTTTATTTTGTTTTGTATTACTTAAATGTACAATGGAAAATGGGTAGAAAACTGAATTATTAAAAGCAAAGAAAAAAAGATCTGGACTAAAGCCACCATTCAAGGAATTAAGCCATGGAAAGTTATCCATGCGAAAACAACAAATTTTACTGTCGTGGCTTGTAATATATAAAAACAAACGCCATACAACTTTCTTATAGATGCATCAATCATATTTCACATATCATTCATTATGCGAATCAACAAATCTTAATTATCATTTGTCATATCAACTTTGAACTATCCTTTGGATCTCTGAGTTTATTCATCATTCCGAGATGGCGTCTAGTTTCACGATCAGCATGAGGTAGGTTTTCTCATTTTAAATCTTTACTAAGGTAACAAATAGTTATGCCAGTGTAATAGAAATATTCATAACCGCCTTATACTTGGTTTCAAATATTAATAATTTTTTGTGAGAAAATGCATGCATTTCTAACAAAAATCCCCATATTTTAGCATTGTCCAGTATACTGGACATTGTGTTTTTAGGCAATAAAAGTATTGCAATGTGTTGTGTAATTGTATTATATTTATTTACCTCACATTTGGAATTAAAAATTAAGATATTTTCTAATTGCTTTGTTAATATGTATGCATATATTTAGGTCATTTTATGGGTCTGTTTAACCAGTTCCACTTCCACATGCAGAAATGAGTACAGAGTCAGGACGAAGTGATTCGGAGGAAGAGGTCTATATTGCGTCAGGCAAGGAAACAACAGAATCCTCTTCATGTATGCACAATAAACGTAGCATTTTGTGCTATAAATATGTAGAGTAAACATTCATAAATCTTATTTATCTACATATTTGTCACAGATAGTGATACAGCACAAGAAGAAATGGATATGGAAGCTGAAGTACCAACTGACAATGAAGAAGTTTTTGAATGGTTACTGAAAGGTAAATATAGTTCGACTGTCCCAAGAGTCGTAATACTGTTTGTTCAGGATTCTGAACATAAATTCTGTTTCCTGCATTTTCCACAACCGTAATCGTTAGCATTCATCGAAAATTTAGTCTATAATTAAGATATGAATATTGATATTCAAGATTACCAAAATCGGTGTAGAAAACCAGTGTTATGGCTGTGACACAAGTGGTCAACAAACCTGTTAACACTTAGGGAACGGTCATTAATTACAGGGGGGCTGGTGGAAATGAAATATTAGATGCTAAAATGTTGTCCCCCCCTTGAGGATAACACAATTATACTTGACCACCCCATCCCACATGCAAATAACAAAAGGCACATTCGTATAAATTTAAAGTTCCTATTAAGTGAAGCCACATTTAATCATACTACCCTATCATAGTTGCCAACTTTGGGAAACAAATCCGTGAGATTTTGCCTTGGGGGACCCATGCCACGAGGCGCCACCATAGTTGGCGCTGAGCTAAAGTTTTTTGAAAATATGGAGTTTCTAGATCGTTGGAAATGGCATTTTCAGAGTCTTCAATACCTTATACACACAATTTATTTAGATATACAAAACCATATATATTGTTGAATACCCACAAGCACGAGGTAAAAAGGTTTTATGTAATTTGACGTAAATGAAGTCACGCTTAATAGTTAATTTAAAATGTGCAACAAAGGCAACATATTTAAGAACTTGTTGGGTTATTTTCGAAATCTGTGAGAAATTACCAAGCTGTGAGCTCACCGCGAGGTTTTAGTAGAATATGTGATGCTGATGGTGAATTCGTGAGATTTGGCAACTATGCCCTGTATACATGTACCGTAATTTATACTGTATATTATTTACCATTTGTTGAGTCCACAGCTGTTCAAATGTTCATGTTTATGTTGAAATCAGTTAAGTAAATGGTGTTGTGTTGAAGTTTACTACAGTTCTACTGCTCTCTATTTTTATCTGTTGGTTTTATGGTAGGGCGGGGTCCAGCGGGGCAGGTATTTATATTGCCCCAAAATTTTTGGCCCCCCTTTTTTCATGCACAAAAATATCTGACCCCCCTCATTTCCCACCAGCCCCCCTCCCGTGTAATTAATGACCGGTCCCTTATCACAACTGATGCGTGAATTCAGTGGTCCATTGCGGAGTGAATCAGAGTTTATTTTAAACCATCCATTATAACGTTGCTTTTGAACTAGACTAATTTTAATAATCTCTGTTATGTGAAAATCCATATCTTAATTACATAAAACAAATGCGGAGAATGGTTGTTGCCGATTTTCACCCGGGGGGCCTTGTTAAACAATGTAGATCAAAAGATGATTAAAAAGGCCTGGTGTTTCAACAAAACAAAGAAACCACGACATTCGTTCTGACCACTAAAGCGATCGTTGTCAGAAGTGACATTTAATATCGTACTAAAATAATTGAAAAACTCTAAACTTTGCAACAAATCAGCATTTTATTTAAACAACATTTGACACTAATGGATTAAACTAAGATCGATCGCAAGTCTCAAACTCAGAAAGAAATTACGAAATTAGTATCTGAAAGGTTTTTAGTAAATTATCTCTATATATAGACATCAGTATTTATTATATTGCCCAAACAACTTAAAGTTCTGAATGATTCATGTCCGATTATATGATAAATTTAATTATTCCCGTCGACAGCAATGAAAAATGAATGAGATATAATGAGAAACAAAAATATCAGAAATGAATGTGAATCCTAATAAAAAAGAAGTGAAGATCATGCACAAAATATAAATTACCACACTTTTCAAACAATGAAATGCAAAACACGTTGTAATTAATATCCAAGTTCAAATGGGAGGCAACTAGTTCTCGCAGATATCGACTATTCAGACTCTTGAGAAATGGGAGAAAGACTCGTCGGTCTGAAAGACAAAGAGTGCGAAATATAGTCAATATACATGGTGCAATATATAAATATTTTTGTACTATTTAAAACACACGAACAGCAGTGCTTTATCAGATGTATATCATCATTGCTTCGATATCATGTGAATCGACACAGTGGATGGGCAACTGCCTAAAAGCAGCGAGCGGTTTTGAATATCTCCTGGGGAGTGCGGGACTGAAATAACCAACCCAAATCCAGGGTCGATATAAATTAATCAACCTCATTCATATATTTATTAATTTAACTCTTTCCCGACAGGTCCCTATTAAACAAATCACTCAAGATTTATCATTTTTGCGGTTCATATCTTCAGTTCGGTAAATGCTACGTGGACCAAAATACCACCATTCGATTCAGTGTAACGATAGCTACTCATTCCTATCGATAGATTTAGTGAATGGCAACATTATAGCGATTTATGAGCTTTGAAAGTCAAACGAGCTCGTATATGAATAAATATGATCAAATTACGCAATATTACTGACAAATTATAAACATAAACATACCTTTCGCCGAATATAACTTCGTTCCATTGAGACGTATGCTCATTCTGATGTTCTTGCTGCAATAAGAAGTTAAAAATAACACGTATAGTGTTATTTTCAAGCTTCTATCTTTAAAATTCGACATTTAGTGCCGAATTTTGTATTTCTGCTCCGAATATGCGTTAATCCCAACCGGAAATACGACGAAAAACCGTCAAAACAATGCTACGCTTGCATCGCGTGACTCTGGAAATGCCAGAAATGGTTCTACAGGTCAAAGTGCACCCATACGCGTGAGTTTTACGTCATCCCGGCTAAAGGGAGCTCCTTATTGGCCAAGTATTACGTAATACAAGCGCGTGCTAGTAAAACCCGATACTTTAAAAATTCAAAATAAATATTTCTAGTCGGCGTATACATACGAAACTTTCTACACGAAAGCGCTTGAATACAAAGAGTATTTTACACATATCCTTTCAGGAAATGACACCAAAGTTTAGAATATATTCAACTTTTTCTCATTTTCTCCTTTGAATGTTTGGCGAAGCAGTGAGTATAAAATATATGATTGTTTCGGTTTGTGTAATGTTTTGACGGCACTTGACCCCCCGTTCGAAAGGTTATATTGTGAGGATTTCAATGGTGGCATTTATTTAAAAGGGGGGTAAATACTCGCCGAGATATTTATATTAGAAAAATTGAATTCGAAATGTAATACGAGACAGGTTGTCGAGAAAGAGTTGATTAATAAATAGAAACCTCTAAATGGGGTTGATTAATAAATATCACCCCACAAATTATTATGAGCAAGAAACTATTCAATTTTCTTAAATTTTTATGACAACACAACTATAAATCGATTTAATCACGCAACGTCTAACAATAAATCTTACCTAATCACATCTTTGCAGTTTGAAAAGTTAAAAACACGCATTGGCTTTGATGACTTAGCTTTATCTACAGTGTCATCTTCGCTGTCCTCACTCTCCTGTTGTTTGCAAGGCATCTTTTCAGTTTCAAGCTAGGCTTTACATCTTCTTCATCAGTCTTGTTATTCTCCGTAATTATGTCTGACACCATTTCTCTCGACTTTTCACTTGGATGTTGGTAGGAGTGTAGTGACGCCAGACGTCTGTGACCAGTTCTTTCCATACAATTCTTTATTACAATACGCTATGTCTCCTCTTTGTTGCGCACTGTAGAGTCAACACGATATTCATAACATTGTGTAACATTGTTTAATAGGCCCCTAAGCGTTAACACGTAGTGTGTTTATCACAATCACAGCAAAACCTATTCTTCTTTAATTATTTTTTAACTTCAGCAAATGATGATATAAGCCGGTTATATTTAGGCCTACCCTAGACCTCAGTGTTGATGCTCATATCAACCTCGGCGCGGCGCGCCTCGGTTGATATGTCGCATAAACACTTCTGTCACGATATATAACCTGGGCGAAACCGATTATCTTTAGATCTGATAAAACACGAACTGCGAATGTTTTAAATCGCTTCAAAAAGATCGATCTAGTAAGTAATTTTCAAAAAATACGTTGTGTAAGTCGAGAATTGAAAATCAAAGTTAAAGTTTAAAGTAAATCAAGGGAAATCTCTATCACATATAAAGATACAACACGCTTATGATCTTTCTTCGGGTTTATCTCATGAATTATTAATGATCTTTGAAGTTATCTGTCTATTTAAAATTAACGCCGTAAATATTTTTTGTAAGTTTGACACTTTGTATATCACATTCCATGATTCTTTGCCATAGTTCTCATTTCCTCTTTCCCACGCCTCTGAATTTAAAACATCCATGCGTTTGATCCGTGCTCAAGACAACATTTGAATGAAATAAGATTACTTTTGGTTTGGGTTGAGAAATAGCAATGTTTGGTACAGTGGATATATTGAAATCAGTTCTGCACAAAGTAGAAAACTTCTACTTCTGATGGAGTAAAACGAAAGCTTCCTGCCAGGAGGTTTTTTGTGCTGTCGATGCCAGATGGAGCTTGGTAGTTGCGACTAGAATCTAGATATGCGTATGAGTTGACATTTGAAGCTGCCTTGTCAGATATGTATAGTTCATAACCAGTTCCAAAAGTTGGTCCAAAAACAGATTTTGCGTAAATTGCGTGCGGAGTATTTTCATCTTTCAGTGGGGCTTTAAAAGGAGGGAGATGTGCGTCGTTACGTAGAGAGAATATGAAGGATCCTGGACCTCGTTTGAACTGTGCATCACCTGTTATAACGTAAAAATATTGTTTTACTCTTACTTAATCTGGTTTATATTGAGGATCGACATATGCTATAGTGTCTTAGCTTACGCCTCCAAATGGCATTTTGCTTGTGCCTGCATGGGTTCAGTATCCTAAAAAATTAGTAGCCCAATTTTCTTAGCTTTCAAGTAACCCTCTTAAAATTTTTGGGAGTGACTTGCGAGATGCTTATAAGTATTTATTATAACTTATAAAGCTAATTAGCGCATATGTATAAAAGATACATGTTTTGATATGTATCTAATTTGTTGTAGTAATATATGGTAGTAAAGTATAGTCCATTTCACAGGTTTCTGGTGTTGATACCAGTATTGATGGAAATTAATTGGCATAACTGCACTATAAAAATTATAATATACTTAATTTAATGACAATTACGGAACACACAATTTTAGCATTTCTGATATTGGTAATGTCTTTATACAATTGTCGTTCTAACTTCTTTTGAAAATCAATACTAGACACTTTGCATGTTAGCAAAGCATCAGGAGAACGTGGTGAACAAAAATACGGTGACGTTAAAGTTGCTGTTGTAAAGGTCAAGTGCAGCTAAGAGATGAGTGTGATATCAAACTTTTACACATGCATGTACAGTATGTACTCATACTTTAAAATTCAAGACCATACCTATGCCCACACTATTAGAAACAACAGCTTTAAAAACAACACGGAAGCATTCAATTTAGTTAATGACTATTTCTTAAAAATTGGAATGTAATGTATGCCAAACATGAGTCACAATTCGGCATTTCGTAAATAATCATTGCCTCAATAAATGTGTAGTACAGTATATTGTACTATTGGTAGCTGTACTGAATAGAAATAATACTAGAAAATACATGCATGCAGAAACCCTCGCCTTGCTGATAAAACCATTGTATTTTCCGAACATAAAGTATCTAAAGTTGTTGTCATGGTAACACGATATATTTTTTTAAGAATATTCTCACAAATGAAAAATCGCTTAAAAATATCACTTTTAATCACAAAATTATCAATTTCCCAACATATATTTGTTAGGTATGTTATTATACGTAATATAAGCTTCAATTTAAGGTAAAATTCAACCACAAACGCTTCGCAAAACGTTTTAAATTAAAAAATAAAGTGTTACTGCCTTTGATAATTAAAGGCACAGTTCAGCCTGTTGAACGATGGTTTTTAAGGCGCATTTCAGCCCTGTTAATTGAAAAAACTAACTAGGAAAATCAATTAAGCATAATTCAAAATCACCAATCTTAATGTTTTTAACATTTTAAAACATTCATATTGTTAAAAACATCGAGTTTACTGATTTTGAATTATGCTTAATTGATTTTCCTAGTTAGTTTTTTCAATTAACAGGGCTGAAATGCGCCTTAAAAACCATCGTTCAACAGGCTGAACTGTGCCTTTAAATGGCTTTATCGATAAACTTTCAGTTTGCAATAAAATGATTTTAAATCCTCGCATGCAAATAACTTTGCTTTCTTTTTTATTTATTTAAAAAATTCAATATAATAAAAAAGGGAATCAATATCAAAGATATATACACTGAAATTATATGCTGTCTTGTTTAGTTGCTTCATATACGCAAAGGCCGTCGGGTTTTAAATCCAATATAAAATCAATATTTAAAACAAACTTATCTTCGTTAACGTCGGCTCCCTTCTTTTAGCCGATTCTTTCGCCCATTCTTTCTTGAAATTTACAAAATCTTGCAAAATGCGAGCAAAAATGAAATATATTTGCAAGAAATTTATCAATCATCAAATCAACAAATGTTTGCTATTTCGCTGTCGTCATGCAGTCGTTATAATGCAAACTTTAAATTGGATCAGTGTCCGCTATTCATGACAGTCCGCCATATTTTTGAGATCAGCGAGGATGACCACCCACCGAACCACTCACGGTAACCCACGCCCGCGCTCATTGATGAACTTTAGACGTGGCTAATGCTTCCGTTTCCCCGGGTGTAAATAGCAGGGGGAAATTTGTACCCTCGCACGGCTCTTCGCGCCGTCGGCTCGGCGACTACAAAATGCACATAATGCAAATTTTAAATTTGACCAATCAGTGTTCGTTATTCATGCCAGTCCGATATATTTTTGAGATGAGTGAAGATAACCACCCACCCAACACGCAAACACGGTTGGTCACCCACGCTCTCGATCACTGATGAACTTCAGACTTAGCTAGTGCTTTCGTTTTACCGCGTGTAAATAGCCTGTTTACACCAACGTTATTCCGACAGATTTGCGCAAATGGAATTTGATATCACGCATTGTAAAAAAAAAATAGGAAAGTCCTAGTTTTTTACGAAATAGTAGGAAAGGCCTAGTTTTTTACGCGCGGAAGCACGGAACAAAAGGCATTCCCTGTAGAGAATTTGAATTTTCCCATACCGGGAATTGAAACCGGGCCATGGCGGTGAGAGCGCCAGATCCTAACCACTAGACCACATGGGAATTCGATCGCCCAACATTGCAACCACCACTAAATGTAAAAGGCTTTTCTAATCTGATATCGAACATTTTCAAGAAAATTCCTAAGGTTCGTCATGACCTTGAAGTGACTTCAACACTTAACCTTCTGATCTGGAGTCAGACGCGCTACCAGTTGCGCCACAAGGCCATCGTTAAAAAGATTTTGCAGTTGAATATCCACGATGCAGTCGTCAAAACAAAAGTCGTCGAATGTCCTAAAAAGCATTCCCATGCCGGGAATCGAACCCGGGCCATGGCTGTGAAAACGCCAGATCCTAACCACTAGACCACATGGGACATTCATTCATTCGTACGTCTTTAGAAAAATCTATCATAAATATTGGAGTTGCAACAAACGTGCAACTTTACAGTACATATAAGATATAATTCCATTATTTACAAATGTGTTAACGGTACAGTTAATATATACCGAATAACCAAATTTTAAAGGTCATTAAAAGTTGTTTAAAACAATCAGTGCATATAAGATATAATAATTAGATTATTTAGAAATGTGTTAACGTTATTGTTAATATATGCCGTATAACAAAATTCTAAAAGTCATTAAAAAGACACTTATTTAAACATGATTGTTTAAAACGTTCTGTGTAAACTTTTGGCAACATAACTTGATCATCGCGTTCTTCTTTAGACATGTGTTAGAGGGATTCCAATTTCTGTCGATGTGGATGATGATAGCAATTTTTCACTAAATTCATGAAACCATCATGCGAGAGGTAAAATACTATGCGTTGGCGGGGAATCGAATCCCCGTCTCCCGCGTGGCAGGCGAGAATTCTACCACTGAACCAACAACGCGATATACTGCACAGTAATTTCTTCGCAATTTTTACTATTTCGCTGTGGATTTAAACACCGACAAGTTATTTTGAGAACTGGTACACACGTAGTCAGTAATTACTCAATGTGATCTTCTTTAGCTACGTTGTTTCCGGCACCGCAAATTAAAATGATGGACGTAGCAAAACGTCAATAGCACGAGGGCACAATTCTTAGAATGGAAGCACGGAACAAAAGGCATTCCCTGTAAAGAATTTGAATTTTCCCAAGCCGGGAATTGAAACCGGGCCATGGCGGTGAGAGCGCCAGATCCTAACCACTAGACCACGTGGGAATTCAACCGACCAAGGAAGAAGGATCCTATCTCTGTCGATGTGGATGATGATAGCAATTTTTCACTAAATTCATGAACCATCATGCGAGAGGTAAAATACTCTGCGTTGGCGGGGAATCGAACCACGGTCTCCCGCGTGGCAGGCGAGAATTCTACCACTGAACCACGAACGCGATATACTGCACAGTCATTTCTTCGCAATGTTTACTATTTCGCTGTGGGTTTAAACACCGACAAGTTATTTTGAGAACTGGTACACACGTAGTCAGTAATTGCTCATTGTGAACTTCTTTAGCTACGTTGTATGCGGCACCGCAAATTAAAATGATGGACGTAGCAAAACGTCAATAGCACGAGGGCACAATTCTTAGAATGGAAGCACGGAACAAAAGGCATTCCCTGTAGAGAATTTGAATTTTCCCATGCCGGGAATTGAACCCGGGCCATGGCGGTGAGAGCGCCAGATCCTAACCACTAGACCACATGGGAATTCGATCGCCCAACATTGCAACCACCACTAAATGTAAAAGGCTTTTCTAATCTGATATCGAACATTTTCAAGAAAATTCCTAAGGTTCGTCATGACCTTGAAGTGACTTCAACACTTAACCTTCTGATCTGGAGTCAGACGCGCTACCAGTTGCGCCACAAGGCCATCGTTAAGAAGATTTTGCAGTTGAATATCCACGATGCAGTCGTCGAAACAAAAGTCGTCGAATGTCCTAAAAAGCATTCCCATGCCGGGAATCGAACCCGGGCCATGGCTGTGAAAACGCCAGATCCTAACCACTAGACCACATGGGACATTCATTCATTCGTACGTCTTTAGAAAAATCTATCATAAATATTGGAGTTGCAACAAACGTGCAACTTTACAGTACATATAAGATATAATTCCATTATTTACAAATGTGTTAACGGTACAGTTAATATATACCGTAGAACCAAATTTTAAAGGTCATTAAAAGTTGTTTAAAACAATCAGTGCATATAAGATATAATAATTAGATTATTTCGAAATGTGTTAACGTTATTGTTAATATATGCCGTATAACAAAATTCTAAAAGTCATTAAAAAGACACTTATTTAAACA
>CACRXK020001380.1:38656-55505 GCA_902702795.2 Paramuricea clavata | reverse complement strand
AAAAAAAAAAAAAAAAAAAAATAAGGGTAGGAAAGTCTCTAGTGTCCAATATCAGTATACCAGGATATCATTTCATTTCTCAACCTAGTAATACAGAAGCTGGAGGTGTGGGTTTCTATATTAGAAATAACTGTGAATTTCATGACCGTAGTGATTTGACAATATCTACAGATGAGTTTGAATTTTTGTCTATTGAAATTCACAGGAAGTCACAAAGTAATATAATTTGCTCAGTTATCTATAGACATCCAAATAGTAATCTTGATAGTTTTTGTCATTATCTGACTAAGGTGATAGACAAACTCCCTAATGAAAGAAAATATTGTATTTTGATGGGTGATTTTAATATCAACTTATTGAATTATGAATCCCATAATCCAACTGAGGAATTTATAAATAATATGTCAGTTTATTGTTTTCAACCACATATTCTGCAACCTACTAGGATTACTGATCACACTGCTATTTTAATTGATAATATTTATTTTAATTCACTTGAGCATCATTGTGTCAGTGGAAATATTTTGAGTGATATATGTCATATATCAGATCGTCTTCCAAATTTTCTTATAATTAGCAAATTTAATACCAAGTCTACAGCTAAAAATATGTATCATAGAGATTACTCTAATTTCAAAGAGGCAGAATTTGTGGAAGAGGTTAGGTCAATTAGCTGGGAACACAAGTAGAAGATGTGAATCTTATTTTTTATTCTTTTTACAATAAAATTTCAGAAATTATTGATAAACATGTTCCTATGAAAAAATTGTCCAAAAAACAAAAGTGCTTACTTGTTAAACCATGGATAACAAAAGGGCTTAAGGTATCTATTGCGAAAAAGAATAAATTATATAAATGAATATTTTCACTTGAAATACAAATTATACAGAAATAAATTGAAACATTTATTAAATATAAGCAAAAAATCCTATTATAATAATTATTTTCATATTAATAATGGAAATATGAAAAATATTTGGAAGGGTATAAAAGAATTAGTTACTCTTAAACAATCATCTGTAACTAGCCCATCAACTATAGAAGTAGACAATACTAAAATAACAAATTCAAAACAAATTGCAAATGCTTTTAATGAATATTTTTCAACTGTTGGATCTGATATTGCTAATACTATACCCACAGTAAATAATTCATTTCAACAATATTTAAACAAACCGATTCGTCATAGTTTTATGCTTTATCCAATGTCACCCCTTGAAATTGAAGAAGAAATAAGTAAGCTCAACAATTCAAAGTTAGCTGCTCCCTTTAGCATTCCAACTAAATTATTTAAAATGATCAAATCAATATTGTCTGTACCTCTTGCCTATCTTTTTAATTGCTCATTCTCATGTGGAACTGTCCCTGACAAACTGAAGTTGGCCAGGGTAGTTCCTATATATAAAAATGGACCAACATTCCATGTATCAAATTATCGCCCTATATCTTTATCATCAATATTTAACAAAATTTTAGAAAAATTAATGTATAAGAGACTAATAGATTTTCTTGAGAATAATAAATTGTTATTTCATGGACAATTTGGATTTCGGTCAAATCATTCTACTAATCATGCACTATTGCTAATTGCTGATAAAATCCAAAGGGCTATTGAAAACAAAGAATATGCTGCCAATATATTCCTCAGTGAAAGTTTTAGAACCAATAGCAGCCCCAAGATGTCATTTCCCATGGGTCATTATGCGTACATCTGTGCCCGCGAATGTGTCTTTGGCCACGTTCTCAAATTCTGGCTTCACCACAAGGTACGTCTTGGAATCATTAGGGTAATATCCAAACGAGGGACCGTGATCAGTCAGTTCATCCCACCACTTTCTGAGTCCTGTGCAGGTAGACGCTCCTGTGGCATCATCAGCATACCATGCTTGGTGTACATCAGGACAACCAGCTTTCAGCTTATCAATCAGTGGCTTTATCGCGAGTGCATACATCGCCATTGCTAACGGATCTCCTTGGGTTGTTCCTTCAGTTGATGCAATTTCACCGTCAACTGTTACGTACATTCTGACTGGGGTTCTGTAGGTTTTGGTCAGGGTGGTCGCCAATGATGGACAGATTATGCTGATGTTATGGAGGACTGCTTGGCGGTTAAGTGAGTTGAACACATTGTTTGCATCAACCAGAAGTACCGCTTCGGTGTCGGGTGTTTGGTAAATGCTTCGCATGGCATGTACCGCTGCTTCACAACTTCCATCTTGACCTGCACAGAGTTGAAATGGACCAGCTGCGTCTACTACATCACTGCCAATGACTCTTAGAATGGCTTTCGCAATAATTCTTCGTGGAACCTCGCCGACTCCAGTTGGTCTTACGCCTGGGTACTTGTCAAGCGGGATTAAACGGCATGTGACAAATGCACTCAGTCCTTCTGGATTGACATTTGTAGTAGCAATGCGACGACCAATATCAGCCAGTGCGATGCACAGACTGTTCGAGGCAGACTTGAATGACAAGCAGAGTCTTCTCCATGCATATGCATCCACACCGGAGGGGCCAGCTGCGCCATGAGTGTGTAGAGCAGCCATCGAATGTGATAGGGTTAACTGTCTCTGGTTCGCCATCAATAAGAGAGGAAGCAACTGGATCTTTGCCTATAGGGTGCTTCTTTTTCAGGATTTCTCTTGTTGTTTGTTGGATTGACTTGCCTCTTTTGTAGTTACGGGAATGAGGGACTTAATCAAATTGTGAAATTCAGTTATCCTTGTACTTGTGCACGGCAACAGAAAAAAGCTTTATTATGCGCGCAATATTTTACTGTGGCCTGTTTGAAATCTCAATGTTTTGACTTTTGCGTTTGTAATATACAGTATATATTTCATATTAGATTGCATTTGTAAATTTAACACTTATAGTCTTATATATAGCATTTGATTTGCTTTCGACTTAAATTAAAAATGTTATAAAAAATGCAACCCCTAACAATCCATGGGCGAAACATATAAAATGGGACAAAAAATTTATTCCATGCGATAATACAACCCATGTTATTGTGTTAAAAATGTCAAATCAATGTTTACGCCCAATTGTTGCATTTCATGCTATTTACATATAGATACTCAGATTGTTTATTCCTTCATTGGAAACGAAACAATACATTTTCCCCGACGGATTGTTAAAGATTGATTTTTTGATAATACATTTTGAATTTTTTGTTGAAAGGATTATTGAAATTGGATTATTTTGTTGAAACCTTGTGCTTCTCCTGTTGTTGCCATATGATGATCTTTAAACAAGTCCCAATTACTCATGCCAAATTCGGACCGATAAATCGTGAAAAGAGTTGCTCTGCTGTAAACATTGGTGCTTTTCAAGGTTTCTTCAATTCTTGGATGTTGTATGTAGTAATCAGCATTGTTAACAAGCTCTAGGGCAGTTAAAAGGCGAAGATAGCAAAAAAGATACTCATGACCAGCCAACAAACATGAAGCCGAGTTACATAAACAATCGCCATTTCCTGTCGATTTGTACGCAATGAAATCTGTTGGTTTACTGTCTTTTCTTGACTTCACGTCAATAATATCTTCAGGAACTAGTGCCTGTCCAAAATTATCCCTCTGAAGACACTTTTCATCTGCATCAACTAGACTTGTTTGTTAATTATAGCAGAGACGCGGGCATATTTTGACGTGTAAGATTTCACTAGCAAATCGGCTTTATTTTCTTTAAAAAACTGTCAAAGATTGTTCAAGTCAGCTTCAGCTTCATCGAATGACACATCCATCACATCTATTTTACAACTCAAAAGGGAAAATGCTCACATTTTTCTCCTCAGTGAGAGAATAATGAATATTTATACTTAGTACTTTAAGCTATTTGCATTCAAGCACAAACTGCAAACATTTTCGCGCATTTTTTTTTTACGTTTGAAACGGGGCATTTACCGTTGGAAACGGAAATATATTTCACTGCTAATGTGACGTGTTACAGTGCAAAGCCTTCAGTTATTTTTGGCGCAACTGTCATGTTTCGATGTGCCTTTGTGCACGTTTCACTTCAGTATTTCCAAGATCATAATTTTGTAAGAGCGACCAAACTTGTTTACAATAAAAATTACACTACGGCCAAAAATTGCCGTCGTTGCCACAATGATCCACGACATTTTGTTCTCCCTCTACGGCAATTGCCGCGATAAAATTCGAGCCCTGCCATGAACTCGAAATGCATTTTAACCTTTTAAATTTCATGTGCAAGCTATATTTAATGCCTCTAAAAAAGACCCCCCCCCCTGCTCTGTATAATTTATCTTTACAAACATTTTTTGGTTATTCTACAGGGTGTATAAAAAAAGGCTAGTCTTTGAAATTCAAATTAGTCATATTGTATTGAATTTATAATTACTGCTAATCAATTAACGAGCCGTAAAACAAAAGATTTTCTACTTATGGGACCTGGCTGAAAAATTCAAATTATCGTGTAAATTATGTTGTTAACGGTACAGAACTTCAGGAGGATAAAATGGTTCAATTGACGACAGAACAAATATTTATTGTTTTGCATTACAACACGACCCACAGTTTAGTTTCAGTGCAGAACGCATTTTGGGAACGATTTCCAGACCGTAATCCTCCAGCACACACAACAATCACAGAACAAGTCTCAACCGAAACAAAACAAATTCTGGCCGGCCAAAAACACTGCATTCTGAAGTTAATATTGAAGCAGTAAGGCGTCTGCTGGAGCAAGATCCAGGAGTTAGTGCTGGTTGAAATCCTCTTGGTATAACATCAGCCAGCTTCAATCGCATTACGAGGCTTGACCTTCAATGGCACCCCTTTCGAATGCACGTAAGGCATGAGTTGCTGCCAAACGATTATCAGAGGCAATCAAATTTTTCCCAATGGTTTAACCAATAATGTGAAAAACCACATTTTTTGGGAAACTTGGCGATTGGTGATGAGGCTACATTCTCAATTAATGGTGTGGTAAATTCTCAAAATGTACGGCATTATGCCCCAAAAGGAAATGAGCCAGTATTTAATTTCAACAGAAAAGATTCTCATGCGAAGCTAACTGTTTGGAGAGCAGTGTGCGGAAACGGTGTCTTGTTGGGTCCCTATTTCTTTGAGGGAAATGTCGACGGCGATGCGTACACAGGACGAAATTTGATATTTAAGTGAACTGAAATCAACCTTAATGTTACACAACTGGAACATTTCTGGTGTCTTTTAGGGCATCATTAAAGTTATAGAATGAACTTTTACTGATAATTTAATTCTGCACTTAAAGCAAAGTATTGACGCATTTCAGGTCTTCCTGAAAGGTCTCTTAAATTTCATAAAATCAGAATTTCCTGGAGCTTTAATGTTGAACTTTAAATGTTTGGAAATGCATGTTTAGGCTTCCTTAAAACGACCTTAAAGGTACATTAAATCTACTCTCTGTCTTTAAGAAGGCTTTAATGTCTAACATTTTTAACGAAAGATTGACTTCAAGGTACAAATAGTGCCACTATAGGTTGCAATTAATACAGATATAGGTTTTCTACCACTGCTAAAAACCTATAAAAACTGGTCGTATTCTAACTACTGATCTAGCTATAAGACACCAGTATGAGAAAAAATCCATTTGGAATGTATTCATATAATTATATATATAAGATGTTAATCAACTGGCATCAATGTCTTTTCTTGGAAATCTTTTAAATTATCAAATTTTCTGTCGAATATATCAATCTAAATTATAATGTTAGCCGTTTTATATACTCGCCTATTTATATACTCGCCTATTTATATTATTTGGAACAACTCTTATTTAAATATTGAAGCTAATTTTGAAGACTTGATACAACAGATATAGTGAACAGAGACAAAGTTAAATACGAAGAGCTATAAGAATTAAACCATCCCGCGGCCACCGTTTTTTGTAGCTATATATATAATTGGACGCCAAACATTAGTTAACAAAACAATATAATTTTATACAGTCATAAAGGTTTTAATCTATATTCAATATACCATTCCGTGCGCAAGCGATAACTATATATTCGTATACATGGATGCATTATATGTAACACAACTATTATAAAATAGAGTGGGAATTATTCATGCATTAAAAACGGACTTCACAATTAAATGGGAAACGTCTCATTCAGTGGAGGAAATTGCCCAATCGGGGAGGTCCTTTGGGGGCAACATAGGTGATTCCTCTTCGTGGTCTGTTCGTGGGAGAGCTCTGTCCCGTGCCCTTTGAGTCTGGCTTTCTGCCATTGCCTTGTCCAAATATTGTTTCACACTTGTGAATCTCCTGCTTTCCCACGACAGTCGCTTTATTTTATAACCAAGAATAATTGGTTTTCCATTTTCGTCCTCCTCCACACAGCTCTCTTCACTCGACATTGCCTCCTCGACCAATACTTCCGCAGCTCTTCCTCTTTTTTTCACGGTGATATCCACATTCTCTAATGCAAGAGTTCGTCTTGTCAGCTTCTGCAAAATAAAGCTTTGACGTTTATATTTAAAAAAGTACAAAAAAAGATCACCTTTTTATTTCACCAGTTCAATGACTATACTTACATCTCATTTTCGTCCTTGCCTTCTACAGTTCTGCTTGTGTTGCTCATATTTGCCGTCTGCTTTTTGTTTCATGACTTCATATTTAGAAACAAAATATCTCTTCAATGCAGCTGTGAAACCAGGAAAAAATACGAGACTTACAACATATACTAGCTAGTCACAGTCATAGATACATGTAGACACATATAAATGACACAAAGTCTTAGCTCATCTGTACTCTAGGTTGTGTGAATCAGCCTTTGCATGTAGTCTAGACCATAACAAAGGTTCTGTATTCAAATACATGTATTGTCATACAGCAGTAATTTTGTATGGGTAAATTCGATTTCTAAGAACTTCTTGTTTAGTGTTTAACAGCGAGTCAGTTCGCTCAATTCTTCAAACATTTCTTACAAATCCTTCAAAACTTATTTTATATGCGGCAGTTGCGGCTATGTGAAATTACTACTGTGACAAGAGAACCTTTGCTTTGCAGTTGGACTGGACTGTTGATTTCTATACAATGTTTTGCAGCTGACTTACTTAGTTTAATTTTGGGTGCCGATACCTGGTGAGAAATCGTTTGAGAGTCAACGGAAAGGCGCCTGCTTTTCAGTGACCTGCAGGAGAACATATAGGTAAAGACTTCATCTAACTCTTATAATATTATATCAAACCAAAATCCCAACTCCACTGAACCCCAAACTGACCCTGACACTACCCCTAACCCTCACAGACATCGCGGAGCTTTGCAGACATCGTGGCCCGCCAAGCAAATATTGCCGCAATGTCTGCAAAAACCATCAACTTTACTTATCTGTTATATTGTACTGTAGTTGTGACTTGTGACTTCATTTAACCATCTAACCCCATGGTAGAGGTATGGGTTAGTTTGGGGAGGTGTTGTGTTGGAGTTGGGGTTCTAGTTTGATATACAGTATTATAATTAGAGTTACAGAAGATGATGTCTATTTTTGTCTATACAATATTCTCCTAAGGACACTGATTAGACTTGCTCCAATCTATCTTTCGATTTCTTTTTGAAGAGATCACTGGAAAGCAGGTGCTTCCTTCCAGATTACTCGCCAGGTATGAGGAGTTATATAATTATATGATCGCCACCCCAAAAAATTAAAAGTAATTCAGGTACAAAACGTTGCATAGAAAATTGTAAAAATTTAATCAGTCCAGTCCAACTGCCCAGTCCAGTCCATGTTTTGTACTATGCCTTTGATTTGGCATTATACAGTATTTCCACTTGCTGTTGTCAAGCTGGTCTAAAGTAGAATTTGATTTCAATCTGTATTTGACATTTTTATTTAATTTGGTAAACAAGTAAAAATATATTGTGAATCAATTGAAAAATATACGGACGAGCAAAAATACTTTTTTGGTCGTCTGTATGGGCAACTTTAACTTTTGGTCAATTTTTGCTTTGAGACGTACAGTACACTTGACAAGTGCAATAGAATTTCACATCAGAAATGCAAATAAAACTATCGATCTTTCAAACCATTCCGGCGTGCTATTAACAAAGGCAAAAATCACAATTTATTTTTCCTAATTTTTTTAATAAAGAAATGGCGAACAGTGTTCTAAAGTACTGGGGCCGGTTGTTCGAAAGGCAGTTAGCAGTACCCATTGGATAGTGATTTTTTTAAAACCTTCGTAATTTTTTTGCAAAAACTGTACAGACGTTTTACCAATATTTGTCCACTTTTACGAAGGCTGAAAAGCGCTATCCTAAAATGTTTACCAATATTTGTCCACCTTTACGAAGGCTAAATAGCTAGCGCTATCCACCTTTTGAACAACTGGCCAAACACTAAAGCGTGTATCACAGATGTCATGTCAGCAACATTTAGTGCTGTTAGCCTGCGTTCCAATCCATTTCATTCATTGTGTATTCATAATTATTATACCTTCAATAGCAAGTCTTGACCATGGTGTTTTGTCCACCCCATGGAATTGCGCAGAAACTTCTGTCAATACTGTTTCCAATATTTTCTTGTTACTCTCAGAATTGAAACTACAAGTAGATAAATTATATCAAAACTAACGAAATATATGTACCGTATTGTACCAAGCGCCCTGTATTGTACTTATTACATGCAGATACAGACTTGTCAAAAGTAATCATGCCGTTTTCCACCTTCATGACTAATTGTGAACTATATACTGACGTGTATTACCAAAACCGCGGATCCTTCGTCCTCTTGTTTTTGTGTCAAAACATTCAGGAATGCAACTACATTCCTATGCTCTTTTCTGAAATGTGAAATTTCAGCTATTTCAGCATAGTTTCCTCTTCACGAATCAAATGTCACCACTCCCACAATGTCGATTTCAAAACGTTTAGGAAGCAAGGAATGCAGTCAAATTCCTGAATGTCTTGATGCAAAAGGAAAACTGCAAGTTGTTCGCTTTTTACAGCCTTAACAAAATTAAAAACACAATGGAAAAACTCCCAGAGGTTGTTTACATGTTAGAAAATATTTTCTTAAATTTATATGGTTAAAATATATATATTTTTGTAAAAATACTGCATGAAAATAACTGTTAAGAAGCTGTCCCTATAAGAACCGACCAATGACTCTCGGCTCAAAAAATGAAATTGTTCGTTACTTTCACAATGAAATGTATTTACCCCAAGAACAAACAAACACTATTTAGAATTTTGAATTTTTATTAATTTTTAAAATTTCAGCCATTTTTCGGTCCCGCGCCGTCACAGAGTAGATAAGACATACAGAGACGTAACTGACCGTTGTAAACACTGCGGAAGATTACGTTTTCATGTACCCACTTTTTTTCAGGCGACCGGGCGACTAATGATCAACTGCGCGTGCTCAGCAAGTTTAAAGTTAGTCGTCATCAGGTCGTCATCCAATCAAATGCATGCATCTAGTAACTTGCCGAGCATGCGCACAAAAAAGTGGGTACACTAGTTACGTCTCTGTATGTCTCTACTCTGTGGCGCCGTCGCGCAGAAAATCCTCTGCCTATATCAGGCATAAAAATTAGCCGAATCCAAATACATATAATTTTAAAAGTATTCAACCAAATTTTATGATTTTTTCACCCACCAACGTGAAAATTATTCTACTTTGAAACTTGTCTTGTTTTATGATGCTTTTACAGAACGATTACGACAAACTTTAGCGATATCAAGCACCAGGTCTAAATACGGCTTTGTACGCATATCAAATTCGACTTTAAATTTCTCAAAAGTGGCACCCTAACTGGATTCAGTGACTAATATGGTTAAAAAATGGCAGTTTGAAGTACCAATATCCATAATAAAACTTGTTACCAACCGCGATTTGAAGACTCGACAGCCTCTGAAATGTGATACAATTTGGCTATTTTGTTTAGCTTCTATTATAGCGGAGTTGAAACATCAGAGCTTCCAGTCAAATGTAAAATGCGCTGTTGGTACGCCGGTTTTTTACACAAGCTGTTAATATCATTGTAGTTAGCGATTTTTCTGTGTTCATGAACATCAAAAGTGGATTTAATTCGAAAAGATTTCGATCGATGTTGCGAGGTAAACGTGTACGCATTCGTATTAAAATTAGCTACTCAGGGAAAACCCGGAAATTATTGTCAATATTTCATCTAAACTCTGTATGTCTATTCTGCACGATAAGATAAGATAAGATAAGATCAGATAATTTATTTATACTCTTTCATTACATAGTGCGAATTTGAAAAACACAACAACAATTACAAATACAGAAATTAGAGTAAAGGCTACCTATAATAACTATATAAAAGCAAATAAATTTAGGTAGCACATGTGACTCTACTTGGAGACAAAACAAGACGGCAAATAAGAAATACAATAGAAAAAGAAAAAGACTTAGCTCACTAATACATCAAAACGTTATCATAGAAGACAAAAAACAGACGACACACACATAAATATAAAGTTATTTACATGGAAGTATAAATATTGTATCATCAAAGATGTCTACAAAACCAGATTCGTCAAAGGTACGATTGATGAAGTGATTTTTTTAATGACGCCTTAAATTTATATCTTTTTAAGGATTTTATTTCCATATCAATGGAATTCCAGACTACGCTGCCACGATAACGTATGTTGAACTTGCCATAATTTGTTCGAACTTTTGGAAGGTATAGTAGCTGTTTAGCATCGTATTGTAATTGTGCACCTCAGTAACATTTTGAAAGAAATTATCAAATATAGTTGGTAAATTGCCGTGTGAAAATCAAACATAAATAGAGCATTTTGATAATATATTAAGTCAGGAAACTTAAGTATGTTAAGGTGCTTAAAAAGTGGAGAGGTATGACTTTTGAAGCTAGAGAATGTTATCATTCTTACTACCTTTTTTTGTAATAAATTTAAAACATTTAGGTTGGATGCATATGTATTACCCCGTACCGTTAAAGCATATGTTAGATATGGATAAATCAATGTATAGTATAATTGTTGGAGTATTTCTGTGCCAACGAAGTAGCGAATTTTTGAAATAATACCAATACAGCGTTTAATTTTTTTTGCCAAATGTGAAATATGATATTTCCAGCTTAAGTTTGAATCGAGTAGAATTCCTAAATACTTAATATACTTTTCTTGTTTAATTCGATTATTTCTGATCAATAATGAAATCTCATAGTTGGGTATCCTCTGGGTTGGATGAAAAAGCACAAAATTTGTTTTATCAATATTTAGGGATAATTTATTAGCTGCCAGCCAATCAATGACTTTTTTCAGATTTTCATTTATTATTGATTCCAGGTTAACAAGGCTTGCATTAGCATAGAAAAGATTAGTATCATCTGCAAATATATTAAATTCAAAAGCCTTGCTACAATTATGAAAATCGTTAATATACAATAACCCGGACCAATAATAAGTGGACCAAGAACAGATCCTTGAGGAACCCCGCATGTAATTTCAGATTCATCAGATTGAATATTGCCTATTGAAACAAATTGACGTCTGTTACTTAAGTAAGAGGAAAACTAGTCATAGGGTATGCCTCTTATTCCATAGCGATATAATTTTTCAAGAAGGATTGCATGATTTACGGTATCAAATGCTTTAGAAAAATCCAAAAATATTCCACAGGCATACCATCTTTTTTCGATTGCCTGTTGAATACTATCAGTTATAGAAAGAGCTAATTGTACTGTTGAACGCTTAGAACGAAACCCAAATTGCTTATTGTATAGCAATTTGTTTGAATCAATAAAACTTAACAATCTTCTATAAACTAGTTTTTCTAAAATTTTATTAAATATGGAAAGTAAGGATATTGGACGATAGTTATTAAGCATAGTCTCGGGTCCTCTTTTATAGATCGGAATTACATTAGCTATTTTAAATTGATCAGGAACAAGACCAGTTGAGAAAGAAATATTGTATATTATTTGAAGAGGAGTCGATAAGCTTGACCTGGCTATTTTTAGCAAATCAATTGGAATACTAATGCTTTAGACGACTTGAGTTTGCTAATTTCCATCTCAATTTCTTGTTTTGTGGTGGCATACATAAAAAGCTATTTATCACAGACTCCCTCATAGTACTGGATGGTGTTGTATTAGTAGTAGGTATAGTATCAGCTAAATTCTTACCAACATTTGAGAAATAATTATTAAAAGCCTGACATATATCTCTAGTGTTTGTTATCTCAAGATTATCTTTAATAATTTTTGTCGGTATATTGTTACCCCTGGGCTTCAAAGTAAAAAGCTGTTTGATACCTTTCCAGATATTTTTAATATTCTGATTAGTTTTTGCAAAATAATTTTCGTAATACGTTCTTTTGCTAATTCGTTGCAGATGATTTAATTTGTTTCGGTAATGCTTAAATTTGGACTTATAATAGTTATTTTTTGTCATTAGATATTTCTTATATAATCTGTTTTTAACCTTAATTGAATTTCTAATACCAGGAGTTATCCAAGGTTTAGACATAGTTTTAATCTCTTTTCTAGTTTTTCTAACTAAAGGTACATGTTTATCAACAATTTCCATAGTTTTAGAGTGAAAAATTTCAAAAGTATCATTAATATTGTTATTTCTTTGTAAAATACTATGCCATTCCAAACTAGACATATATGCTTGAAAGGAATCTTTATTAAATTTAGAGTAATCTCTCTTATAATATTTAAAATTACCACTAGTCAGATTGGATATCTTGTTGACAATCAAGAAGTTTGGAAGGTGGTCAGTAATATCACATAGTATATTACCACTAATAACAATATGTTCCAAGGAATTAAAGAAAATATTATCAATAAGAGTTGCTGAATGATCTGTAATTCTTGTAGGTTGTAAAATTTGTGGATGAAAACAATAGGATCCCAAAGTGTTAATAAAAGTATCAGTATGTGTCTCAAAATTTAAAAGATTTATATTAAAATCACCCATTAGAATACAGTATTTATTTTCACTGTGGATTTTTTCAATAGTATTGAACAAGTTAAAGTAGCATTAATATCAGCAGTTGGGTGTCTATAAACCACTCCACATATGATATTATGTTGATGATTATTCTGAATCTCAATCCATAGGGATTCATGCTCATTTTCTGAACAACGCAAATCTTCCCTCTTGCTAAATACAATATCATTATTCACATAGAAACCAACACCACCTGCATTTGATAAAGTGGCTTGAGAAATAAAATTATATCCTAGTAAATCAAGATTGATGATGGGGTCATCACCATATTTAATTTTAGTTTCTGATAAGCCAATTATAGAGAATGAATGGCGAAGATCAAACAATAAGTTGCACAGAGGATCAAAATTTGCTGATAAACTTCTAATATTTAAATGAAGAGCATTTGTTACTTCTTCACTTGGTTTAAAGTTAATAAATTTATGCTTCCTTGTGGGAAACTCGTTTGAGCTGCAACTTGTTATGTGCATGCATAAAAGCGGCAAACAATGAATTGTATAGCATTTATACAACAAAGTATGTGTTTTCAGCTGCAAACATGCTATTCAGCAGTTAAACAGCAACAAGCATGTTTACAGTAGGGGTACCACATTAACGTTTATGGTCCCAACAATGCTGTTTGAGGGTTACTACGTTCCAGATTTTTTACACAGCTAATTATTAATGAGAATCAAAAATGCAATCTAATTGATGAATTTTGACACTTTAATTAATAAATAATTAATATTGGTTAAAAAAGGTCATTATTTATGGACAGGGGAGGGGGATAAAGGGGTGCACAGGTATAAATAAATGACTACAAGGCGGAGCAATTAATTTTTTTTCAAGGTAATGGAGGGGGGTCAAAAACCTGGGGTTGAGCCTGGTTTCATGGATGTACCAAATGGCCATTTGGTTGTAAATGTTGCAAGTAAGTCATGGTCACTGATGTGAAATTGTCTGGATCTATCTTGTCTTTTGTGTGCTGTATAGTGTATACAGACTCATCTTCAGTGCTTCACTGATTACGGAGATAAATGAACAACGTATTGTTGTTATTATGTTTTACTGTTAATTGTAGAAGAGCTGCTAAAGAATAGCGTTCAAAGAAACTAAATATTTGTTAATATGTCTTTTCGGCTTTTATACAGTATTATGTTATATTTATAGAGTCATGGTGTAAACATTGACAAAACATTAAAGCCAACAAATTTTAAAATCAATGTTATTTGTCGTTGATTATTACTATTAGTATATATGATGAATCATTTATACAGATTCATACTGCACCATTCTGCAAGTATGTTTTTGTTGATTTTAAATATCTTATCAGTTCCATATTCTGATATTTTTATTTAGCACCATAATGCCTGGGAATCTCCATTTGATGAGTACAATATCATCTGGTGACTGGTGTTAGCCAGAGTAAAGAATTAAAGTGACACCACAGGCATTGTACGGTAATTTGGTAAAAATACTTTGAATACCTAATTGTCTTTGAGAGTACTGATTTATAAAAAATGAAAATGGGAGGAAAGGGGGGGGGGCAGAGAGAGAATGCTCTAATTCTACATCAAACTTATTAATTCCCAACACAACAGTTGACTGATGTATGATTTCAATGGTCCACTGGGTAATCTAGACTTTATTCTAAAACAGCCATAACGATTCCCACTAACTATTACAGCTGAGTAAAAATCTAGAATGTGGCTATTGTATTTTTTGGGGGCACCTTGTATAACATGTACGTAATTCGATCTGTGTAACATACAATCCACCAGCAGATACTGTCCGAGAAGAACTTTTGCGATGCTGGTTACAGAACACCTGACACTGTAATACAGCAGTGTCTGCAGACCTGTCAAGGTGATGGGAATAAAATATGGGAGATTACAATATTTCTGGTTTTTCTGCATGCAAAGCAAGCTGGAAACAACTACAAGCCTGTAACAAGATCTGCTGCCCAGCCTAAGGAAATACTGTGACCTCCAGCCATAGAAAAATTAGTAATGATCTGTGCCAGCATAGGTAGTACCAAAACCACCAGAAAATTGAAATAGATAGGAATTCATCTATTTGTCCATTAGCATAGGTCCAAGAAAGGCTGGAATTATTTCCAGGTTTGAATTGCAACAATGTAATTGGGCAAACAATGACACAAAATAAAATTCCAAACTTTAGCTCTTAAGGTGGACAAACTTACTGTAAATTTATCTGGCTACACAATTTCAGGTGGACAGAATTGCATCATATCATAGGCCCAAACACAACAGATGTGATTCAGCAGCACAATGCAAAATTTAAAAGATATTTAGACCAAATAACTCAAAACATTATATAGTGAATGCCAAGGCATTTTTTAATACCATGGACTGGTGAGGCATTTGCCCCACTGCACCCCCTTCCTCTGCCCCACCACTGAAGAATCCTTAAAAAATGCACTGGTGAATGCTAACATCAATTTTATATTGATAGGTGGTCCATAGGTGGTAACTCCGCACACAAAGAGCCTTCGCTTTATTTTTCAGGTACAGTAGTTGCATCCCAATCAACAAAAGCTTGTTGAAATAAAGGGCAATATATTATAATACGCTGAATCTCCTGTTTTTCAAATATGATGTCATATAGGACCCTGGGGACATTTTGCCCTGGGATCCAAACCTTGGCAGCCTTGCCTGAAAGTTCATGGAACGCCTCTACATGTTTCAAAACGACTTTAATCCCACTAAGCAGTGCAAATTGCATCCAAATACACACTGCTTTATTATTGTACTTTTGTCTGATGCCGTGATGATTTACTCCGAAAATGGAATGAATGGAATGGAAGGAAGGAATGGAATGGAATGGAATGGAATGGAATGGAATGGAATGGAATGGAATCGACCCATATGTCATTTTTTGACCATCACAATTCTGTAATATCTTTCCCCAAAGGGCATGATATGGCATTTCAGAGATTCTAAATTTCAAAATTTTCAGGGGGAGCATGCCCCCATACACCTCTAGGGGTCTTGCACCATTGGTACTCGATAGTTGTGCAATCACATCATCATCCCCAAGCAGGCCTGAGGACGAGGATATTATGGTGCATTCGACTCCTGAGGATCCTTGTAAATTTAAAAAATTTTTCCCAGCATCTTTGTTTTTTTCTGATCACACCTTTTCGGGCAAAACAAATCCACACACCGCTAATGTATAGACCCAAGATATGCCCCTGCCTTTGTAACATGAAACCCAACCCCAGGCTTCACGCACACTGTTCCTTAGTTGACTTTATAGTTATGTTGGTTGTTATGTTAACCTTTTAAAACCAGGGTGAAAGTTATTGGTCAGTGAAAAAAAATTGTACCGCATTGTTCAGTTGCATCCGGTGTGTCTCGATTTGACTATAACCCACAACCTGTGATGACTGCAGCAGAAATTCCAGTCAAATGCATGGGACAAACACAATTTTCCAAATGCCGCAACTCACTTACTGAATGTACGAACATCGTGAAATGTTTGGTATAGACTAATCTGAACATGAAGATTTAAATCCTGCTAAATATGAAGATGAAACATCAATAACGCGAACTTGGCTCGAATAATCGGTCGTTTGCAGGCTTTAATTCTGGTATTTATATACCAATTATATTAATATACAAACATTTAAAAAAATTGTAAGTCATTTAATTAAATACTGTAAACTTCACACGTTAAATTTTTTCATTGTCTTAATACTCAAGGCCAAGGGCCTGCAAAGTTTGGCGAGTGTTCCCTCTGCGCAAATATTTCAGTCCTGATTTCTGTCGGCGCATTTTCAACAAAATCTTACAAATTCCGCGTATTTTTCATGAATTAATGCATATATTTCGTCTATTTTGCATTGAGAATAAGCTGCATACACAAGAACACAATTTAGAACTGTTAAAATGACTGC